>JAWNOR010000009.1:0-252884 GCA_035045885.1 Drosophila borealis | reverse complement strand
CATTATCGACGTCTTTATCAGCATACGTAAGGAACATGCTGCGGTCGCAACACATGTGCGATGTTGCTCTTTTTTTATTTCCCCCCCCTCTCTTTGTGGCTCCTTTATCCACCCTTCTTTTATTTCGGCAATCGCTCGCTCGATGCCTTCTCTTTTCAAATTAAAACATTTGCCTCTGAATGGCTGCTTACTGCTATTTCTTTTTGCCCATACTTTCGAGACTGTTGTTGTCCCGCGGTCCATTATATTTGTGTGTATATAATGCTTCTGGTGTCCCCTCTGCCGTCCTCTGCTAACATCTTTCTTGCTTTCGCGATGCCTCTTCCAACATCCTTCAACCTTGACGACTTCGAATTTGGGAAGCTCATCGCGTGTCTCAATTGCTATTACAAAATTTTCCGATGTGTCTGGTAAACTGCTCAAAAGCATGATTAAATGCAACTCGTCATTGAGGTTTGATATGTAATTCAAACAACTTTTCAATTGTATCAACAAATGAATTGATATATACGACTACATCGTCACCCTAACTCCACCCCCCCCCCCCCCCCCCCCCCCCCCCCCCCCCCCCCCCCCCCCCCCCCCCCCCCCCCCCCCTTTTTTTTTTTTTTTTTTTTTTTTTTTTTTTTTTTTTTTTTTTTTTTTTTTTTTTTTTTTTTTTTTTTTTTTTTTTTTTTTTTTTTTTTTTTTTTTTTTTTTTTCCACACTAACTCCATTTTCGATATCCTCTTTATTTCTTTCTGGCTTAAAATATTTTCCACACACTCATTCCATAGGTCCGCCATCACCAAGACAATTTTCATGGTCATACTGCAATACGTCATAATTGTCCTCACCAAGTTTTCTAATTTGATGCGACATGTTCATTTTGACAATGAATCGTCTGTAGTAGTTGCAGAATGCAACGAATCTTCTAGCGCTTTCAGCGTCAGTAGGGAATGATTAGTACATTTGTGACATAGAAGACTGTGCATTTGATATAGTTTAAGGTTGTGTTTCCTACACAAGTCAAAAACGTTTGTTAAGTTTTTGATCATGTGATTTTTGGAGCAACATATACAAGAATTTTTTGTGAGGGTCTAATCCCGAAAATACTATTGTCATCATCCTTTGAAAAGAATTTTGGCGCTACTTTAATCCCTATGGTAATCGTGTGAAACGATAAGAGCCATTGCTCGTTGAAAAAGACGTAATATTTCTAGATTGTTCTTTCAGTTCTATTTGTTGGAAGCCGGACATTAAGTCCAAGCATGAAAAATAGTTAGCTTTTTCTAATTGATCAAGAATATCATCTATTCTTGGTAACTGAAATTTGTCTGAGAGTAGTTTTTTTATTTTACTTGACGATGATCAACAACTAATCGCCATCTCTAGGTATCGGATCAAGGTAATCCCTTTTTTTGGAACGAGAAGTATTGGGCTGTTATATTCCGATACAGAGGGTCCTACAATTTTATCCAAGATGAGTTTTCCGACTTGTTTATTCACTTCTTCTGTATGAGTACGAGGAATTCTGTAATTTTTTATGTACACTGGCTTAGTATCTTTAAATTCAGTCAGTTCGATTCAATTAAGGTATAGAGATCTTTTAGTGATTTTTTAAATAATTGGGAAAATTCTTTTGTAATGTTTTCTTTACCATTTCCTGGCGATCTTTTGCTAATTTCTTGGACTGTTTGGCAGTCACTTAGCTTTTCTATTTTAATCACGTTAAGATTTACTATTTTTGTTAGAATTTGTTGTATTGTAAAATTCTGACAAATATTTGTTGAGTATTGGAAATAGTATTTCCACTAAAAATTACTTTTTCAATTTCTTGATTCGGAATGAAAATATTGTTTTCTGGCGAAACAGTATTGATTTGACTGACGAAGATGAAGATTGGGCCAGTTATTTTTGATTTGATAACTTTCAACTGCCAAATCTTCTTGGTTGCCTTTTGTTCTCTCAACTATGCGTAGAGCTGTTAAGAACCGATTGAGTGACAGTTTTTTACCGTCAAATTCAGGGATAGATGATGAAACTTGTTTCACATATTGCCTTCCAAGGCTACTTGTTGTGCCATTTTCTCGGTTTCCTCGATCGTTTCTGTATCGCTATTGATTTCTGTCTATTAGTGGTTTAGACTCATCTAAGTCATTAAGCTGGGTTTCATTAAAATCAGCCAATAGTTGGATCTTCTGGAACATTTATTTCAATGTTCTGTCTAATACCAATAGCTTTTAATCTTGTGTTTAAGGATTGTATAAATTTGAGACACTGCTTGGAATACTCTTGTGTGTGAACTTATCTTGAAGTTCATTTTACTGCCTGTACTATGTAATTTTTCCATCACCATTTCCTAGCGATCTTTGCTAATTTCTTGGACTGTTTCATAAATCAATAGCTTTTCTATTTTAATCAGTAATATTAAGATTTACTATTTTTATTAAATTGGTTGTAATTTTAAAATTCGGACAAATGTTTTGTTGATTATTGGAAATAGTATTTCCAATGAATATTCCCTTATCATTTTCTTGATTCGGAATGAAAATATTGTTTTCTGGCAAGCAATATTGATTTGGCGGACTCACTTCAGAACGAGCTGGAAGTATTTATTTATTATATATGTGGTCGACAAAACGAGTGTCTTCCCATTATTCAACACATTAAAAAAAAGTATTGTGGCATTATTATCACAAGTGTGAATTATTGTTAGTTTTATTGGAAATTTTAATTTATTTGGCCGAAGTATTATAGAATCAAATGTTTGTGTGAAATCTAATTGGCAATTATATTTTTAAAAAAATACCAATAATGCCATCGCTAGGTATTGGAAAATCTTGTCCGACTATATGAAATTCGTGTGGAATGACATATTTTCCGGTAGATAATTCTACGAATACTAAACCTTTAGAAACAACTGAATCTAACCAATTCCAGATATTTGAGTTGATATGTTTGAATTTATATTTCCAAATATATCAACATTTTTCTTTAATAGAGATATGTCTGCACCAGTATCTAGCAATAGCGTAAATGCTTTGCTTGTTTTCAACATTATTTATTTTAATAAAAATACTTAGGTTTAGATTTATTGTATGTTCTTTTGTATTTCTTTGTGAATATCTCTTGAGAGACATTCTGGTTTTTCCGAGTTAGCCTTAGTAACTCGAACATTGTTATTATATTGATTATTGCCATTATTGTGGTTATTGCCTCGGTTGGAATTATTCCTTCCTCGGTTTTGACCACGGGCATTACCTCTATAAGGTCCTCCTGTTGTTGGTGTTATAATTTTGGTAATTTGGATTATAACTACCACGACCATTTGGTCTACCTCTTTGGGTGTAATAGTAATTATTACCTCTGCGTCTGTGATACAATTACACGGTACTGGCACTTGCGGAAAAAATCATTTCAGTGCTGTAATGGATATATTTACCCATGACGTCACATTGAAAGTGACGAAGTTTCCTGCTTCAAGATAATACGGAGTTTATAGTTTTCTGGAGTTTTTATTCATAGCAGAAATTTATTCTTTTTTGAGGAATTTTTCTGCATTGTAAGGTCTAAGCCAGTATTAATGCCTGTCTCCTTTTGCTGTTTTATTTTTGTTTAATGTTTTACAGTTTCGCTGTTTATACGTCAGGTGGTTAGCTTTGACGTTACCCTTTGGTTTAATTATTATGGCAGAGATTAGTTTCATCTTGTACCTTGTACAAGATTGGGATTTGATAACTTCAACGGCCAAATCTTCTTGGTTGCCTTTTTTCTCTTAACTATGCGTAGAGATGTTAGGAACCGATTGAGTGACAGTTTTTTATTGTCAAATTCAGGGATAGATGATGAAACTTGTTTCACGTATTCCCTATCCAATAATACTTGTGCAAATTTCTCGTTTTCCTCGATCGTTGCTGTATCGCCGTTGATTTCTCTGTCTATTAGTGGTTTAGACTCATCTAAGTCGTTAAGCTGGGTTTTCGTATTAAAATCAGCCAATAAAGTTAGATCTTGGAACACTTATTTCAATGTTCTGTCTAATACCGAAAGCTTTCAATCTTGTATTTGAGACACTGTTTGCATTACTCTTGTGTGAGCTTATCTTGAAGTTCATTTTTTTGCCTGTACTATGTTATTAAATATTGTTTTACTCAGTATCTGAACATGGTATATTAGTTTTTCGACTTTAATCGGTGTACCTTTATTAACGCATTTGTATGACTTATCAAATTGATTTTTGAAGTCATTAAAATGGTTTTTCGCTAATGAATTTCATTCCATAACATTTTAGGAATGCTTAACGATGCAGTCGCCTTAGAAATATTATTTTCGGCCCTAGTATCGAGTAGTCTGGATTTATAATTTTGTATTTTTGTATGTTTGGTAATGTAATTAAAGTACTTGTCTCTTTTTTGATTATTGAGCACTTGAATTAATAGGCTAGTGTTCTGGCCGGATGTGCTCATGTATTCGTATTCGAATTGGTATATGCTAATGAATTCGCGATGTTTTTGTAAAATGTTTTAACGGTTTATTCGAAAGCTCGAGGTCTTTTATATATGGTGTATATATGGTGTTTTCAACTCTATTAATGTAAGAATTATGATTTCTTATATTCCGTTTAGGTTGATGGCTCTGCCCGTATAACGTTTTTTAATTATTTTATTGTGTGTTTTGACGTTATTGACCACGTTGGCCGTATTGTCTTTTGTTTGACTGCCAAACCAACCCATATTGGAAAAGTTTATGATTTTTCAACAAAATTTATATTTTCAAAATAAGATTTATTTTAATTTTTTAGTTTCTTTAAATTTTAATAATAATTTTAAACTGATTTAGGACAAGGAAAAAAGTTGTGTTAATTAGGGCATACTGTTGGCTGACAATTTTTATTTATACAATTAATTGTCAAACCGTATGTGTAAAAGTAAAAACCCTAACCAGATTTTTTAGTATTTTTCAAGTAGCGCTTTTCGCGCATCGAGCTTGGAATTAGAGTTTATATTTATGGGCGATTTAGGCAGTGGCAGGTTTGCATTCCTTGTTGCGTTGTCGGTGTCTTGATAAGCTCCCTGTAGGAGTCTTCTTTGTTTGAAGCAGTTTAATCCTTCCGCTTCTTTTGGTTCTTCTTTCTTTCTTCTTCCTCTGTTGTCGTGCCCGGTAATCAGCTATTGTGAGTGGGCGTGGTCCATCGTTGGTGTGCATCTCTAAAGCCTCTTGCAGGCTGGGTGCATCACCTTTGCTCAACAGGAGCAGCCTGTTCAGTCCAACGTTGCTCATTCCTTCCCGCGTTGAGTGCAAAGGGAGCGGACAGCCACTCACACTTTTGAGAGTATCTGTTCTGCTTCCGGGAGCTTATGGGCTCAGGCGGTACTGGTGCTGGTCATCGCACAGGCTGTCTTTGGTTTACACGTTCGTGTCATCTGTTATGTTGCTTCTGTTGTTGTTGTTAAATTTGCAATTGTTTTCTCAGTTGTTGTCGTTCATTCAGATTTTTGTTATAGTTTTTGTTGATGTTGTTGCTTGTCACTTTCGACTTATAAAATATGTTCTTTTTCTGAATTTGATTTGAATATAGAAATATAGTTTTTCACCGGCGTTTTAATATCTCCATTTAAAACATTTGTATGATTCTGTTTGCCTTCTAGGTTTATTTTTTCTTTTATCCCGAGGGCATGCTTGTAGACTATGCATAATAAAGATAATATTTTGGTAACTAACAGTATTACAATTCCCCCTGCCAAAATCGCTTTTAGTCGTTAAAAACGGCAAAATGGGATACCCGCTTGAGTACACAGGGACTCAGGGTTATATATTGAAAAATAATAGTACCAAAATTTAGAACAAAAGGATTTTTAAGCTCACAATATAAGTAAAATGGATAACGCTAAGAACAAAGGCTAACTCTAAGTAACGAATGAAGGAGGAAATGAATATGATTACGACGTTACATTAATATTAAGAACGAATGTCACTTTAAGAAAAGAATGAATGAGAAAAATATAGGAAATCGATTAAAGTCTAAGTTTAATTCATAGAAACAAACGGTAAAGAAAGGGAGTAGAAAATACAATATTTTGTTGGGTGACAACAACAAAACGAAACAATTAGTTAAGTGGAAACATTAAAAGTGCGTATGAATAATAAAAATAATACCAAACAAAGCTTACGATTTTGTTTGTTTTGATGATCGGTGGAATGTACACGATCAAGGATATTTAATAACAAAAAATAAATGGATAATAAAAACAAACATGAACCTATGTCAGAAACAGGAAACAAAATAACAAATATAAAATAAATCATATAACACAAAAATTCAATAAAGCGAAATATAACATAAATAATAAGATTATTAATTAGATAAATTAAATAAAATATATATATAAAAAAATAAAGAATTTAACTAGAAATAAAATAAGTTCAGTGTAGTAAAAAAAAAGGAAATAAATAATTTAAAGTGATAACATTCAGTGGAAAACAAATGAAAAAGCAACTAAATTCGAACAGGAGTAAACGAACGCCGGAGTACAGGTACAAAAAAAAAGGGAAAGAGGAAAAAAGAATAAGAAACATAAATGATGGATACGGGTGAGTGTGGTAGATCCACCAACGGCAAAAGAAGAGCTGGAGATGATCGCTGTCGAGTTCGGTAGCAAACTACCATTCTTCGCACTCGACCAAAATATGGGCTCGGCAAGTTGAGCTGGAGGCCTAGTGTAGTGTGCGCATGTATCGAGATTACACAGTATCCAGTGTCTGCCAAAAATATTGAACAGCAACACTTTGTCGCTACATATACATAATGTCGTTACGTAAAAATAGCTCAGGCACCCACCACAATTTAATCTGGTACCATGTAAAGACGGATTCAAAAAACACTTACAACTGAACCAGACGTGCTCTTTAACACACGTGGCGGGCTGATCGGCGATGGAATCTGAATACTAATACATGGCGACCGGGACAGATTATTTACAGAGGAAAGTAAGGAGAGATATATAAATTTACATGACAAAATTACTGAGTAATTAGAGTGCGTGTGCTATGGGAAAACGTGGAGGTGTGAAGACAAAAATAAATAAGAGAATTTGCACACATAAAGTGGCTATTCATCTTAAGTACACCGGCACCAGCGTGGTCAGCTTCTCAGAAATTACAAGCCGAGGTAGGAAATTGTAAACTTACAAAATTAGATGAAAGTCACTTCAAAACTGGAGACATTATTAGCATTACTTCAAAAATTTAATAGTACACTAATAATCATTATAGTAATTATTATGCTAAGCTACGATATATTTTTCAAAAACTTTAAAGCACACAACAGATGCCTCGAAAAGAAATATCTAAGCAAGGCAAATGATCTCTACAAGATCTAAAAGCTTTGTTAAGCAACAATGATTAGTAGCGATGCACGATATAAAACTTGTTTGTATATATTTATATATATTTTTGAATAATGGATGCCATTTGGCTACGCTAATAATCATTATAGTAATATTAATGTCAGCTGGTATATTTTCAAAACTTACAAGCACACAACAGATGCCTTGAAAAGAAATATCTAATGTAAGAAAGTGAGTCTCTACAAGATCTAAAAGCTTTTGTTAAGTAACAAGTGATTAGTAGCGATGCACGATATAAAACTTGTTTGTATATATTTATATATATTTTTGAATAATGGATATGACTGGCTACATAGCCAAAAAGTTGGAGCGACCTCGCTTTCACTAAGAGCAGCATCGTCTTCTTATCTTGGAATACTTGCTCTGCGAAACAACTGCTTAAATTTCGCTCTTAAGATTATTTACATTGGTACGCATCGGCCACTTGATTTATCAAAACATATTAATTTGTCGCAATGTCAACTGCGCTACATAATCAGCGCACGAACCTATTCGGGTTCGCTTGCCATTATAAAACTATTCTTCTTAAATAATAAGCACAGACCACTTCGGGTCTGCCTAAGCTTATCGCAACTTATAATAAAAAAATTGGAACACAAGAAATAATATAAAGTTATTTACAGTTATTTTTTTAGCAGTTAATATGTACTTTTGCCGATCTAGCCCTGTTGTTAGTGTACTCCAGCTAGTGTGTGCGAAACACTTTCTATCAACGCTTCTAATGGCAACAGAAAATCATGCCTCTAAGTTGCAGAAAAGCCCTCTGCAAACAGGGCGATTTCTACTGAAACGAGAAGTCATTTCAATTTATGACAGTTTGCAAAAGTGCAAGGTTCTTAGTGTTAGGCTGAAGAGAAATCCAATGAGCAGCTTCAGGCCTCATTTGATATTACTCACACTAGCCTCGAAGAGCTAGACTTGGATGAAATTGGTAGCCGTTTCTATGGAAATTTCGGTTCGGAGTGAAATTGCGAAACGTGTCTCAATATTGCCCTGCCCAACAATTCGCGACCGATCTTTGCTGCCCGCGCAGACAGTTAGAGCTAAGGCACCGCCGACATTACCCTCAATAAAGTTCAGTGGTGGCAGTTGCACAAAATGAGCTGACTTTTATTCCCATGTTCACAACCGTCATAGAAAATCATCCGGATTCAGCGAGATATGGAAAAGTTTCAGGCATCTTCGATCGTGCCTGAGAGGATTCCGCGCTGGACTGCAATTCGATCATTCTGAAATAACAAACGATAATTATGCACTAGCACTTAATTTAAGGGAGAAAGGTTTAATAATAAACGTTTGGTTTTTCAGGCACACATACTTGAGACCAAGACACATACTCAAATTCAATTCAACGCGCACACATTCTCGCACTTGTTAAAGAGCATAGGCAACACAGAGACAGATCGCTGGATGCATCATTGTGCAGATTATCCTACAAAAGCTGGACCCATCCATCACAAGCCAAGTGGGATGAAGAGGCTAGAGGATTCGACGTTCGTCAACTTGATACAATCGTTGGAGCACTACTAGCTTCTACGTTTCTGGAGCTTGAAGATGCCGAACCAATGCTTGCTATGGCAAGCTATTCCCCTAGCCATCAGGTGGGAAAAACAAGAGTAATTAACACAAGTAGATCGTCAATTATCGCCACTAACCACGACGCCCCTGTTTGTGTTTTTTGTGATACCCCTGGTCATGGCATATATAATTGTTCCCGATTTGGAAACTTGTCCCCTGCACTACGTCTTAGGGAGGCAAAACGACTTCAATTGTGCTTGAATTGCATAAAAAAAGGCCATCAATTGCGATCATGCAGCTCTGGATGCTGTCAGGAACCTCCGGGGCGAAGCATCACTCTTTGCTACATTTAAATAATTCTGGTTTTCCGTCAGGTCAGCTGACTGCGCCTGCTGATTCTTCTTCAATTGCCCACGCCTCTTTCGCTAAGTCGTTACCATCTACCTCCACCTCTCTTGTTGCCCCAGTATTTTAATAGTGATGTTGTCCTCTTGCGCTACTGCTATGGTGTTCGTTACAAATCGCTCCGGCACTTTGATACCTTGTCGTGCCCTTTTGGATTCCGGCTCAGCATACACCTAACTTCTCGCCTTGCTCAACAGCTTCGTTTAAGGAAGTACAAGTCCTCAGCCATTGTCTCTGGTCTAGAGATTCTCGTTTTGGACACAGAAACAAAATACGGTCACTATAACGACTTCAGTCTCGAGTATCTGAAGTTCTCAACATGCCTCTGCAGCCCTGGTAGCGCCTACCATAACTGATAAGGTCAACCGAATTTTACAATTAACAATACAAATTGGAACATTCGCGCTAACATAAAATTTGGAGATCCGTCTCTCTTTAAACCACAACGCGTGGACTTGCTGCTTGCAGCTAATTTGTTTTCACTCGAGCTTCTCAGCGTCGGCCAGAATAAAGCTTCTTACAGAGCTGCCATAGCATCTGTCAGAAAACAAGGCTTGGTTGGGTAGTGTTCGGAGGCGGACCGCGTTCGGGTGGTTCGTCGCCAATTGCGTGTCGATGATTACACCTTTCCACATCAATAGAAGAAACTGATTGTGAAGAGCATTTTCTTAAGAACCTCAACAAGCCTTTCGTCGGTTTCAGACCCTGGAACGCAAACTACAAAATCAGTGCAGACCTCGAAGATTCAAATATTCAAATTTTCGAAAGGAATACTTGAATCTGGGTCATATGTACGCCTGTCGCTCCAGAGTCCGTAGGACTCCTTGTCAATATTTTTTTCTTCGTATCACTGGCATCTTTAAAGAAGACAATTCAACGTCGAGCTCAGAATTTCTGTGTGGAAACAAAGTGGACTGACCAGCATACATGCTTGCCAGAAAGGCCAGAACTTTCTGAGCTAGTCAAAAAGGTCCTTGTTACGTCATCTCACTTGACAACCATATCTGCCACTTGTAAATACGCTCTTGCACATTTGATACAATGCAGCGTATATTCGCATCTATAAATTCATACACAGAAGCAGGCATCCTGGACTAACAGTGTGGACATCTACGACATGTGACCCAACTCTTACTGCGGCTCGTCCAGAGAGCACACCTGTGGGAAAAGATAAAATCACTACGATCGAACAGAGCTGTTAAGCTATCAAGTTGTATCGCATCACTTAACCCTTTTTTGGATGAGTTCGGCATTCTTAGAGTTGATGGAGCGGCTGAAAAAACTCTTCTACTGGATTTCGAAGCTCGCCAGCTCCACCTAAGGAGCTCTTCTGGCGGCACTATCCCGTCACAGATTCACTCATTACAAGGATTCACAATCAGGACTTACACGCTGGTCCACCGTCAGTTCTGACTCATATTCGGTTGCAGTATTGGCCGATTGGTGGAAGGAAGACCGTATCCAAGGTGGTTGGAAAATGTGTGAGATACTTTCGTGCAGAGCCACGATTAGTAGAGAATATAATGGCTGATCTTCCCAAAGAACGTTTGACTGCTTGTCAAGGTGCCTTTGAAGTCTCTGGCGTTGACTATTGTGGGCCATTTTTCTATAAGCCAGACGTACGTAAAAAAGCTCCAGTCAAATGATGCATGGCTGTCTTCGTCTGTTTCGTGACTATAGCAGTTCACCTGGAGCTAGTCAAGGATCTGTCGACGGCTTCATTCTTGAATGCGCTCAAGAGGTTTTTATCGACTCGGGGCAGGCCATCTCAGATATGGTCGGATAACGCTACAAACTTTGTCGGCGCCAAGAACGAGCTTCTGCACCTCAAGCGTCTTTTTATCAGTTGCAATCATATTGACTAAGTGCAGAAGTTTTGCATGGCTGACTCCATGATTGGAAGTTTATTTCACCTCGTTCGCCGCATTTTTGCGGCCTTTGGGAAGCAGCAGTGAAGACAGCGAAGCATCATTTTTATCGTGCTGTCGGCTTTTGCGTTCTTAACTTCGCAGAACTTCGCACCCTAGTCTGCCACATAGCATCGATAATAAACTCCAGGCCATTGTTTCCTCTTTCAGAAGATCCAGCAGACCTACATGTGCTCAATTCTTGATCGTTCGACAACAACTGTTTTGGTCCCGCTGGCATAAAGAATAGTTTAACGCTGCTTCAGCAGCGCTCCAAATGGAGTACTCCGAAACCAGGCCTATGTGTCAATGACATAGTACTCGTAAGGGATGAAAATCTTCGCCGCCTCTAAGGTGGCCACTGGCGAGGATCACGGAGCTAATCGTGGAAAATGATAGAGTCGCTCGCGTAGCCATCTTGCGCACCGCAGAAGGAGAGATAAGGAGAGCTGCAAACAAGCTGTGCCTACTGCCATCAAGAACTCAGTTGAAAGCCCATGCCTTTCAACGGGGGGAGAATGTCTGGCTACGCAGCCAAAACAGCTGGAGCGACCTCGCCACTGATAACAGCAGCATCGTCTTCATGCATTTGGTACGCATCGGCCACTTGCATTATCAAAACATATTAATTTGTCGCAATTATCGCTTCGCTAAAATCGGCATAAAACTACTCTTCTTAAATAATGAGCACAGACCAATTCGGGTATGCCTGCTTCTCGTAACTTTAAGAAATATAAAAACAATTTTGAACACAAAATATAAATAGTTAATTATTTCTATTTGTGAAAGCTAATAAAAAAGCTCAATAGCGCAACAGATTATTTATAAATTTTTATAAGAATAAAGTACAAATAATATGTTTGTATTTTATAAATTAAACGCAGCTCAATGGCAAAGTGGAAACACAACTTGTAATAAATATATAAATAAATTGGAACACAAGAAGTAAAATAATGTTATTTATTTCTATTTGTGAAAGTTATTGAAAAAGCTCAATAGCGCAACAGGATATATTCGAACAATAAATTTTGTTGAGAAAATATTAAAAAGAGAACCAGAATTATTAATCGGGATCAGAACCATAACATCAAGAGAACCAATAAGGACTTACTATATAGAACGAATCTATATGCAGAGTTAAATATTTCACCATTTATGGGATGCACAAAAGAAGAAATAAAAAACACAATAGGTTTTAGAGAAATTGTTATGGATAATGAATATTTCAACTATTAAACATTAGTATGGAATAGCAAATCTTATAAGTGCTTAACCCAAAATAGGAAGATACAGGAGACTAGAGTACATAAACGCAGCCATTATAATAGTAGAAAGCTTTAATGAAGCACGCCTTCTACTATATGACCATAGAGACAAATTAAAAAGTAACCATTGGTCACAAATGTGTAAAGTGTTAAACAAACTAAGAGACAATTTGTCAAGTATCAAGTACAAACACAGTTTGGGTATAAATATTCACAATGTTCTTAATACTGAAGTATCATTAGAACACAAGGAATCAGAATTAGTAAAAGAAAGAAACACTTGAAAGTAATTCAGAAACAGAAGAAAAATGAATTACAAGAAAGTGATATAGTGAATCTGACAATTCCAGCAGTAATTACATTAGCAGAATTGTCATAGAATTCTGATTCAGATATAAGTTCAAGTGTCATTGAACATAAGCCATTTACAATTGCTCAAACAACAACCGAACTTATCAAAAACAGCCTCGTCCATATTATCATGAGTACGACGGCAAAGCATAAAAATTGCCGAGCTACTTAGACGCATTGAATCTATTAGATTCACTTGAAGGCGATCATTAGGTGACCACAATTAATCTGATAAAGACAAAACTAAAAGTCCATGCACGAAACTTGATAAACGATGAAAAAACAATCACCGAAATAATAGACAAATTATCAAGAACGGTAAAAAGAGAATCAGTTGAACTACTATCAGACAAACTCCAACAGCAAAAGAGCAAAAAACTGGCAACACTTATACTCAAGAGGTTAAGCAATTGACAATAGCTCTAGAAGGCGCTTATATTAATAATGGCTTAAATTAAAAGATTTAGCCGCAAAACTTATCATGCAGGCAGTCATATCCAGATTTGTCAATAGTTCCACAGAAGCATCTGGTCAAACTAACACTGTCCTTTATTACCAGAACAGAGGCCGAACATACAACAAATGCGGCTACAGAGATAGCAACAATAATGGTATTAGACACGCCAATAACAGAGGCAATCCTCGAGGCGGCTCATACAGAGGCGGCTCAAACAGAGGACAACAAACCCAGATCCGAGTTACACAAGGCAACTCGGAAAACCAACAAACCCCCTTGAGCAACCAACAGTAAAAATACTTCATATCAATTTAAGTCTCAGTAGTCTCATTAAAATACAAAATGGAATAAGTAACATACCATTAACTCTGCTAGTAGATACAGGAGCAAATGTCTCAATTTTAAAGAATAACAGAATAGAATCAAATATAAATCAAGAGTATAAAACACATATAACAGGAATTGGACAGGGCAAAAATACAGTCAATTGGACAAGCTACAATTGATCTACTTTTCGATTACTTCGTAGTCAGTCACGATTTCCAAATAGTCAAAAATGAATTCCCCATTCCATTTAAATTTCAAATACACTTACCACTATTACATAATTATATTGATAACTCAATATTATTACCAGCTATATCAGAAGTAATGAGAAAAATTACGCTTCTGACCCTATATCTGACACTGCATTTATACCAAACCAGGAAATTCACCCAGGGGTATTAATAGCTTACAGTATAGTAGCAAGTAATAGAGCAATAGTTCGTATTTTAAATACAACAAATAAGAATATACAAATGCAGAATCCACAAGTAGAGTTGGAATCAATAGAAGATTACGAAATTAAAACCCAAGTCACATACAACAACAATAGAAATAATGAAGTCCTGAAAAAAATTAAAATTCCCTGAACAATTTAAAAATAAGCTTACTGATCTATGTACTAAATACAGTGAAATATTTGGTTTAGAAACAAAAGCAATTTTTAGTAAGAATTTCTATAAACAGAAATTAAGACTAGCAGACAAAACCCTAGTTTACATGTAAATTTACAGAAACGCAGAGACAGAAAAGCCCGATATAAATAGACAGGTCCAAAAATAATACAAGATGTTAAACCATCTTTTTCTGAATGTAATAGCCCAGTTCTATTCGTACCCAAGAAATCTCTTCCAAAGTCCATGCAGACAAAATATCGTTTAGTAGTTGATTATCGCCAAATAAATAAAAAACTTTTAGCAGACAAATACCCACTGCCAAAAATCGAAGAAATCCTAGACCAATTAGGATTACATCAAATAGAACTAGATAAGAAATCTAAAATCTTAACGCTTCACGCGATTACCCTACGGATTAGAAGTAGCCCCAAATTCGTTTATGCGAATGATGACAATCGCATTTACCGTTCTTGAACCATCACAAGCATTTGTATACATGGATGACCTAGTAGTCATTGTCTGTTCTGAACAGCACATGTTTAAAAATTTGTCAAATATTTAAACTAAGTCCAGAGAAAAGTTCATTCTTCATGCATGAGTTTACATTCCTCGGCCATAAATGCACAGACCATGGCATCCTTCCGTATGATCAAAGGTATGATGTTATAAAAAAGTATCCAATCCCTACTGATGCGGATAGTGCACGACGATTATTATTATTACAGACGAGTTATTCACAATGTTCACGTCATTTGGCTAGATTGTGCAAAAAGAATGACCAATTCGAAAGGCCAAAAAGAATGCGATGATGAATTTAATTACTTAAAAAAGGCACTAATGAAACCAACATTACTGCAATACCCTGATTTCAGCAAAGAATTTTGCATAACTCCAGATGCAAGTAAGCATGCATGTGGTTCGGTACTATCCCAAGGCACAACGGTAAGCAATTACCAATTGCATATGCGTCACGAGCTTTCACACAGGGAGAAAGCAATAAATCAACTACAGAGCACGAACTAGTTTCAATTAACTGGGCAATAAAACAATTCAGACCATATGTATGTTTATGGCAGGCATTTCTTAGTAAAAACAGATCATAGACCAATAATATGTTTATTTTCTATGAAAAACCCAACTTCAAAACTAATCGGAATGAGACTAGACTTTGAAGAATACCAATTCACATTAGAATATTTCAAGGGGAAAGATAATCGTGTTGCAAATGCACTATCAAGAATAAATAAAGAATCATTAAAAGAATAATCCCAACACAAAAATGACTTCAAATTAAGACAACTAAATAATATAAAAAACCAGCACTTATGACCCACTGTATCAAAAGTAACCACACGCCAAATTTCGATGAGACGACAATTTTACAACAAGAACAACACTTTAACAAAGGACATACATTAGAAATGTTAACACACCAAACAACAGACGACTAAACTACAAAACGGACACCGAAAACTACGCTCACCTATACAGACGTATTGAATTGTCAAATAGTTTCAACCCCCACGTCAAAGAGCGCAGACGTGTAAGACAATGTATGTTTTTAAATTGTTTAAGTAATTGTTTTAATTTTATTTAATGTATCTTTACGTTAATTGTTAATGTAAGCATTTTGGAATGTTATGAAATCAGCTTCATTCTGAAAGTAAATAATACCTATACAGACATATTGAATTGTCAAATAGTTTCAACCCCCACGTCAAAGAGCGCAGACGTGTAAGACAATGTATGTTTCTTAAATTGTTTAAGTAATTATATTAATTTTATTTAATGTATCTTTACGTTAATTGTTAATGTAAGCATTTTGAAATGTTATGAAATCAGCTTCATTATGAAAGTAAATAATACTTTTCTTAGTGCATAAATATTCTTTAATTAGTTCTTTAGCGTGATCATGGGTCATTTCGTGATATGACATTTTGATTTTCAATTTGTGAAAGTAATGTATTCTATTTGCCTGTTATAATAATTAATGGGTCTTTCTGTAGTAGGAATATAATTTTCGTTATCTTCTGGTGCACTATGTATTGTCGCTGCGAAGCTCTTTACCTGGAACATATTTAATATGGTAATCAAACTTATTTAGCTTGCTTTTCCATCTTTGTAGCTTCATATTTGGTTCTTTTAGATTACTCAACCAAACTAGGGGTTTGTGATCACTAAGGATCTCGAATTTTCTTCCAAAAAGATAGGACCTGAAATATTTAGTAGCCCAGACAAAAGCTAAAAGTTCTTTTTCTATTGCCGAATAGTTTACTTCATGTTCATTTAATGTTCTGCTGGTATAGCAGGTTGGTTTATGGTCTTGGGATAATACTGCTCCTATGGCAATATTACTGGCATCTGTGGTTAATGAGAATTGTTTCTCGGGATCAGAACCATAACATCAAGAGAACCAATAAGGACTTACTATTTAGAACGAATCTATATGCGGAGTTAAATATTTCACCATTTATGGGATGCACAAAAGAAGAAATAAAAACACAATAGGTTTTAGAGAAATTGTTATGGATAATGAATATTTCAACTATTAAACATTAGTATGGAATAGCAAATCTTATAAGTGCTTAACCCAAAATAGGAAGATACAGGAGACTAGAGTACATAAACGCGCCATTATAATAGTAGAAAGCTTTAATGAAGCACGCCTTCTACTATATGACCATAGAGACAAATTAAAAAGTAACCATTAATCACAAATGTGTAAAGTGTTAAACAAACTAAGAGACAATTTGTCAAGTATCAAGTACAAACACAATTTGGGTATAAATATTCCCAATGTTCTTAACACTGAAGTATCATTAGAACACAAGGAATCAGAATTAGTAAAGAAAGAAACACTTGAAAATAATTCAGAAACAGAAGAAAATAAATTACAAGAAAGTGATATAGTGAATCTGACAATTCCAGCATTCTGATTCAGATATAAGTTTAAGTGTCATTGAACATAAACCATTTACAATTGCTCAAACAACAACCGAATTTATCAAAACAGCCTCGTCCATATTATCAGAGTACGACGGCAAAGCATAAAAATTGCCGAGCTACTTAGACGCATTGAATCTATTAGATTCACTTGAAGGCGATCATTAGGTGACTACAATTAATCTGATAAAGACAAAACTAAAAGGCCATGCACGAAACTTGATAAACGATGAAAAAACAATCACCGAAATAATAGACAAATTATCAAGAACGGTAAAAAGAGAATCAGTTGAACTACTATCAGACAAACTCCTACAGCAAAAGAACAAAACTGGCAACACTTATACTCAAGAGGTTAAGCAATTGACAATAGCTCTAGAAGGCGCTTATATTAATAATGGCTTAAATTAAGATTTAGCCGCAAAACTTATCATGCAGGCAGTCACATTCAATAACATGAATGCGGTCATATCCAGATTTGTCAATAGTTCCACAGAAGCATCTGGTCAAACTAACACTGTCCTTTATTACCAGAACAGAGGCCGAACATACAACAAATGCGGCTACAGAGATAGCAACAATAATGGTATTAGACACGCCAATAACAGAGGCAATCCTCGAGGCGGCTCATACAGAGGCGGCTCAAACAGAGGACAACAAACCCAGATCCGAGTTACACAAGGCAACTCGGAAAACCAACAAACCCCTTGAGCAACCAACAGTAAAAATACTTCATATCAATTTAAGTCTCAGTAGTCTCATTAAAATACAAAATGGAATAAGTAACATACCATTAACTCTGCTAGTAGATACAGGAGCAAATGTCTCAATTTTAAAGAATAACAGAATAGAATCAAATATAAATCAAGAGTATAAAACACATATAACAGGAATTGGACAGGGCAAAATACAGTCAATTGGACAAGCTACAATTGATCTACTTTTCGATTACTTCGTAGTCAGTCACGATTTCCAAATAGTCAAAAATGAATTCCCCATTCCATTTAAATTTCAAATACACGTACCACTATTACATAATTATATTGATAACTCAATATTATTACCAGCTATATCAGAAGTAATGAGAAAAATTACGCTTCTGACCCTATATCTGACACTGCATTGATACCAAACCAGGAAATTCACCCTGGGGTATTAATAGCTTACAGTATAGTAGCAAGTAATAGAGCAATAGTTCGTATTTTAAATACAACAAATAAGAATATACAAATGCAGAATCCACAAGTAGAGTTGGAATCAATAGAAGATTACGAAATTAAAACCCAAGTCACATACAACAACAATAGAAATAATGAAGTCCTGAAAAAATTAAAATTCCCTGAACAATTTAAAAATAAGCTTACTGATCTATGTACTAAATACAGTGAAATATTTGGTTTAGAAACAAAAGCAATTTTTAGTAAGAATTTCTATAAACAGAAATTAAGACTAGCAGACAAAACCCTAGTTTACATGTAAATTTACAGAAACGCAGAGACAGAAAAGCCCGATATAAATAGGCAGGTCCAAAAATTAATACAAGATGTTAAACCATCTTTTTCTGAATGTAATAGCCCAGTTCTATTCGTACCCAAGAAATCTCTTCCAAAGTCCATGCAGACAAAATATCGTTTAGTAGTTGATTATCGCCAAATAAATAAAAACTTTTAGCAGACAAATACCCACTGCCAAGAATCGAAGAAATCCTAGACCAATTAGGATTACATCAAATAGAACTAGATAAGAAATCTAAAATCTTAACGCTTCACGCGATTACCCTACGGATTAGAAGTAGCCCCAAATTCGTTTATGCGAATGATGACAATCGCATTTACCGTTCTTGAACCATCACAAGCATTTGTATACATGGATGACCTAGTAGTCATTGTCTGTTCTGAACAGCACATGTTTAAAAATTTGTCAAATATTTAAACTAAGTCCAGAGAAAAGTTCATTCTTCATGCATGAGTTTACATTCCTCGGCCATAAATGCACAGACCATGGCATCCTTCCGTATGATCAAAGGTATGATGTTATAAAAAAGGATCCAATCCCTACTGATGCGGATAGTGCACGACGATTATTATTATTACAGACGAGTTATTCACAATGTTCACGTCATTTGGCTAGATTGTGCAAAAAGAATGACCAATTCGAAAGGACAAAAGAATGCGATGATGAATTTAATTACTTAAAAAAGGCACTAATGAAACCAACATTACTGCAATACCCTGATTTCAGCATAGAATTTTGCATAACTCCAGATGCAAGTAAGCATGCTTGTGGTTCGGTACTATCCCAAGGCACAACGGTAAGCAATTACCAATTGCATATGCGTCACGAGCTTTCACACAGGGAGAAAGCAATAAATCAACTACAGAGCACGAACTAGTTTCAATTAACTGGGCAATAAAACAATTCAGACCATATATGTTTATGGCAGGCATTTCTTAGTAAAAACAGATCATAGCCCAATAATATTTTTATTTTCTATGAAAAACCCAACTTCAAAACTAATCGGAATGAGACTAGACTTTGAAGAATACCAACTCACATTAGAATATTTCAAGGGGAAAGATAATCGTGTTGCAAATGCACTATCAAGAATAAATAAAGAATCATTAAAAGAATAATCCCAGCACAAAAATGACTTCAAATTAAGACAACTAAATAATATAAAAAACCAGCACTTATGACCCACTGTAGGAAAAGTAACCACACGCCAAATTTCGATGAGACGACAATTTTACAACAAGAACAACACTTTAACAAAGGACATACATTAGAAATGTTAACACACCAAACAACAGACGACTAAACTACAAAACGGACACCGAAAACTGCGCTCACCTATACAGACATATTGAATTGTCAAATAGTTTCAACCCCCACGTCAAAGAGCGCAGACGTGTAAGACAATGTATGTTTTAAATTGTTTAAGTAATTGTTTTAATTTTATTTAATGTATCTTTATGTTAATTGTTAATGTAAGCATTTTGGAATGTTATGAAATCAGCTTCATTCTGAAAGTAAATAATACCTATACAGACATATTGAATTGTCAAATAGTTTCAACCCCACGTCAAAGAGCGCAGACGTGTACGACAATGTATGTTTCTTAAATTGTTTAAGTAATTATTTTAATTTTATTTAATGTATCTTTATGTTAATTGTTAATGTAAGCATTTTGGAATGTTATGAAATCAGCTTCATTATGAAAGTAAATAATACTTTTCTTAGTTCTTTAGCGTGATCATGGGTCATTTCGTGATATGACATTTTGATTTTCAATTTGTGAAAGTAATGTATTCTATTTGCCTGTTATAATAATTAATGGGTCTTTCTGTAGTAGGAATATAATTTTCGTTATCTTCTGGTGCACTATGTATTGTCGCTGCGAAGCTCTTTACCTGGAACATATTTAATATGGTAATCAAACTTATTTAGCTTGCTTTTCCATCTTTGTAGCTTCATATTTGGTTCTTTTATATTACTCAACCAAACTAGGGGTTTGTGATCACTAAGGATCTCGAATTTTCTTTACAAAAAGATAGGACCTGAAATATTTAGTGGCCCAAACAATAGCTAAAAGTTCTTTTTCTATTGCCGAATAGTTTACTTCATGTTCATTTAATGTTCTGCTGGTATAGCATGTTGGTTTATGGTCTTGGGATATTACTGCTCCTATGGCAATATTACTGGCATCTGTGGTTAATGAGAATTGTTTCTCGAAATTAGGATATATTAATATCGGATCGGACATGATAAGAAGTTTTCATTTTTCAAATGCTTCAATGAACTGTTTATCTCTTGTGGGTACTAAAGTACGGTCCTATGAAGACGTTCATAACGGACTTGGGTACTCAATACAAAAATTCGTCAATAAATGACCTGTGCAAGTATATGAATATAAATAATATACAATCAACAGCACATCATCACCAGACATTAGGAACAGTAGAAAGAAGTCATCGAACATTTAACGAATTTATTCGCTCATATATTTCGATTGACAAAGACGATTGGGACATATGGTTGAATTATTTCACATATTGTTTCAACACTACACCATCGACAGTACATGGATACTGTCCATACGAACTTGTTTATGGTAGATTGGAATTTAATAACCAAACTAGAATTGACCATGTATATAACATAGACGACTACGCAAAAGAATTTAAGTTTAGGTTAGAAATAGCTTATAAAAGAGTAAAAACTCTAGTTTTTTTTTTTTTTTTGGGTTAAAATTCTTTTATTTATGGCTAATCTTCTGTTACTCTTGCTTAGCAACTTTTATCAGCGTGTGTTTTGATTAATGATAGCTTAAATTAAATATATACATAGTGTGTGTTTATGTACATGTTATTTTGCTTCATTAAAGGCGGCGTTTGGCCAGGTCTATTGGATATGACTTTTTAAGCCTCCTTCTTCTTCGCAAGGATTACTTTATAGATAAGTACTTTGTTTCGGAGCGAGAGTTTGTTATTTTGGTTAAGCAGCCAGCTCAGACGTCTGATTTTGCTTTTCAAGCTGTTGGTAACCTCGGTGACGTGTTTTTTGAACGTAAGTCGGGTGTCGAGTGTGATCCCTAGGTATTTATGGTCACGCACCTGCTCTAAGAGCTCGCCATGGAGAAAAAGTCCGGGGCTGGAGTCCTTGCGCAGGGTGTGAGTGACCGTGGCACATTTTTCAGGGTTCACTGAGATATTCCACCTACAAGCCCAGTTTTCGAAGCGCTTCAGATATTCCTGCAGTATGTCCGTTGCTTCGTATACGCAATTATTCTTGGCAAGGATTGCCGTGTCATCAGCAAACGTAGCCACCAGGAGATCCTGCCGACTGACAAGGGCCATTTCACTTGCCGTGGGCATATCGTGCGTGAAGAGGCTGTATAGTGTGGGACCCAAAACGCTACCTTGTGGAACGCCCGCTCTTATGCGTTTGGTATGAGAGGCTATGCCAACCTGTACCACTCGAAATGTCCTCTCGTTCAGGAAGCTTGTAATGATGTTAAAGAGCTGCGGATTTAATTTGCCCTTTATCTTGGAGAGGAGTCCTGCGTGCCACACCCGGCCGAAGGCTTGTTGGATGTCGAGGTATGCTGCCACCACATACTCTTTCCTGTGAAAGCCGTCCAAAATAAAGTTTGTGTTGCTCAGGGGTACCGTGTTTGAGTCGAAACCCAAACTGGAACTTCGGGATTAGGCGTTTTATTTCCGGGGTATCCAGGATCCTTCTTAGGATGCACTTTTCCAGGATCTTGCCAAAGGCAGGCAGGAGGCTGATAGGGCGATAGGATTCCAGTTGATTAGGTGGCTTTCCGCTCTTGGGCAAGATGACGATATGTGCCTTCTTCCAAGCCACTGGAAAGTAACCTTGCCGAAGAGCTGCATTAAAAATGGCGACGAGAAAAAGTACCGCCTTGTATGGCAGAAGCTTAATTGTCTGGTTGTCCAACCTATCTTCCCCAGGGGCTTTGTTGCTTTTTAAGCTCTTTATCTGTGATACAGGGAGTGACATTTGGAGCGGCGCTTCCAGTATTTGCGCGACTCGCTGTATCCTTCCATGCGATGCGGTCTCAAACGGCTTGAAGCGCTCCTCTAGGTTGCAGGCGAAGGCTTCAGCTCTGTCCATTGGCGATCTGGCCCAGGTGCCATCGGGATGTCGAACGGGAAACTTTGGCGCAGCTTGCCGCTTGTATCGACTGGTAAGTTTCCACAGCGCGAATTTGGAGCTCTCGTCTGCCGTTGCTTCCTCTAGCATGGTGTCTGTGGCTTTTCTTCTCAGTAAAGTTAACTCCTTCCTGACCCTGTTGGCGATACGGCGATAAATCCTGTCGATTCTGGTATCCTGGGTACGGACGTACTCCTCCTCAGTCGCTTTTTCAGGGAAAGAAGGCCTTCAACGATGGGGGGAAGCGTCCTTGTAAATTGGCTTGTAGGCGTAGAGTACATTTGTGCTGGCGCAGCGTTGGCAGCCGCAGTATGTACTTGAGCCAGCAGGGTTTGAACTGCAGCGTCGGCATCCTCGGCTGTCAAGATCGGCATGTTTAGATCTATCATGCCATTCAGTTCAGTTTTGAAGCGTTGTATGTCCGATTGAAGGGTGACAAGCCTTTGCTTTTTTGGGGTCCTCTGAACAGACGTAGAGACCGTTGCAATGAGCGGTAGATGGTCGGATGACAGCTCATACTCTTCACAAACTGATATTACTCTGTTGGGCATGCCCTTGTATATAAAGAAGTCAATGCACGAAGGGGTACTTTGCCTGTTGTACGGGAAATGGGTAGGTCTCCCAGTGGCCAAGACCTGGGCTGAGCAGCTGGTGAGCGCTTCATGCAGCGCAATGCCTCTGTTGTCAGCTCTGTAAGAGACAATTTGTCAAGTATCAAGTACAAACAAGTACATTCCCAATGTTCTTAACACTGAAGTATCATTAGAACACAAGGAATCAGAATTAGTAAAGAAAGAAACACTTGAAAGTAATTCAGAAACAGAAGAAAATGAATTACAAGAAAGTGATATAGTGAATCTGACAATTCCAGCAGTAATTACATTAGCAGAATTGTCATAGAATTCTGATTCAGATATAAGTTCAAGTGTCATTGAACATAAGCCATTTACAATTGCTCAAACAACAACCGAACTTATCAAAACAGCCTCGTCCATATTATCAGAGTACGACGGCAAAGCATAAAAATTGCCGAGCTACTTAGACGCATTGAATCTATTAGATTCACTTGAAGGCGATCATTAGGTGACCACAATTAATCTGATAAAGACAAAACTAAAAGGCCATGCACGAAACTTGATAAACGATGAAAAAACAATCACCGAAATAATAGACAAATTATCAAGAACGGTAAAAAGAGAATCAGTTGAACTACTATCAGACAAACTCCAACAGCAAAAGAGCAAAACTGGCAACACTAATACTCAAGAGGTTAAGCAATTGACAATAGCTCTAGAAGGCGCTTATATTAATAATGGCTTAAATTAAGATTTAGCCGCAAAACTTATCATGCAGGCAGTCACATTCAATAACATGAATGCGGTCATATCCAGATTTGTCAATAGTTCCACAGAAGCATCTGGTCAAACTAACACTGTCCTTTATTACCAGAACAGAGGCCGAACATACAACAAATGCGGCTACAGAGATAGCAACAATAATGGTATTAGACACGCCAATAACAGAGGCAATCCTCGAGGCGGCTCATACAGAGGCAGCTCAAACAGAGGACAACAAACCCAGATCCGAGTTACACAAGGCAACTCGGAAAACCAACAAACCCCCTTGAGCAACCAACAGTAAAAATACTTCATATCAATTTAAGTCTTAGTAGTCTCATTAAAATACAAAATGGAATAAGTAACATACCATTAACTCTGCTAGTAGATACAGGAGCAAATGTCTCAATTTTAAAGAATAACAGAATAGAATCAAATATAAATCAAGAGTATAAAACACATATAACAGGAATTGGACAGGGCAAAATACAGTCAATTGGACAAGCTACAATTGATCTACTTTTCGATTACTTCGTAGTCAGTCACGATTTCCAAATAGTCAAAAATGAATTCCCCATTCCATTTAAATTTCAAATACACTTACCACTATTACATAATTATATTGATAACTCAATATTATTACCAGCTATATCAGAAGTAATGAGAAAAATTACGCTTCTGACCCTATATCTGACACTGCATTTATACCAAACCAGGAAATTCACCCAGGGGTATTAATAGCTTACAGTATAGTAGCAAGTAATAGAGCAATAGTTCGTATTTTAAATACAACAAATAAGAATATACAAATGCAGAATCCACAAGTAGAGTTGGAATCAATAGAAGATTACGAAATTAAAACCCAAGTCACATACAACAACAATAGAAATAATGAAGTCCTGAAAAAATTAAAATTCCCTGAACAATTTAAAAATAAGCTTACTGATCTATGTACTAAATACAGTGAAATATTTGGTTTAGAAACAAAAGCAATTTTTAGTAAGAATTTCTATAAACAGATATTAAGACTAGCAGATAAAACCCTAGTTTACATGTAAATTTACAGAAACGCAGAGACAGAAAAGCCCGATATAAATAGACAGGTCCAAAAATAATACAAGATGTTAAACCATCTTTTTCTGAATGTAATAGCCCAGTTCTATTCGTACCCAAGAAATCTCTTCCAAAGTCCATGCAGACAAAATATCGTTTAGTAGTTGATTATCGCCAAATAAATAAAAAACTTTTAGCAGACAAATACCCACTGCCAAGAATCGAAGAAATCCTAGACCAATTAGGATTACATCAAATAGAACTAGATAAGAAATCTAAAATCTTAACGCTTCACGCGATTACCCTACGGATTAGAAGTAGCCCCAAATTCGTTTATGCGAATGATGACAATCGCATTTACCGTTCTTGAACCATCACAAGCATTTGTATACATGGATGACCTAGTAGTCATTGTCTGTTCTGAACAGCACATGTTTAAAAATTTGTCAAATATTTAAACTAAGTCCAGAGAAAAGTTCATTCTTCATGCATGAGTTTACATTCCTCGGCCATAAATGCACAGACCATGGCATCCTTCCGTATGATCAAAGGTATGATGTTATAAAAAAGTATCCAATCCCTACTGATGCGGATAGTGCACGACGATTATTATTATTACAGACGAGTTATTCACAATGTTCACGTCATTTGGCTAGATTGTGCAAAAAGAATGACCAATTCGAAAGGCCAAAAGAATGCGATGATGAATTTAATTACTTAAAAAAGGCACTAATGAAACCAACATTACTGCAATACCCTGATTTCAGCAAAGAATTTTGCATAACTCCAGATGCAAGTAAGCATGCATGTGGTTCGGTACTATCCCAAGGCACAACGGTAAGCAATTACCAATTGCATATGCGTCACGAGCTTTCACACAGGGAGAAAGCAATAAATCAACTACAGAGCACGAACTAGTTTCAATTAACTGGGCAATAAAACAATTCAGACCATATGTTTATGGCAGGCATTTCTTAGTAAAAACAGATCATAGACCAATAATGTTTATTTTCTATGAAAAACCCAACTTCAAAACTAATCGGAATGAGACTAGACTTTGAAGAATACCAACTCACATTAGAATATTTCAAGGGGAAAGATAATCGTGTTGCAAATGCACTATCAAGAATAAATAAAGAATCATTAAAAGAATAATACCAGCACAAAAATGACTTCAAATTAAGACAACTAAATAATATAAAAAACCAGCACTTATGACCCACTGTATGAAAAGTAACCACACGCCAAATTTCGATGAGACGACAATTTTACAACAAGAACAACACTTTAACAAAGGACATACATTAGAAATGTTAATACACCACCGAAAACTGCGCTCACCTATACAGACATATTGAATTGTCAAATAGTTTCAACCCCCACGTCAAAGAGTGCAGACGTGTAAGACAATGTATGTTTTTAAATTGTTTAAGTAATTGTTTTAATTTTATTTAATGTATCTTTATGTTAATTGTTAATGTAAGCATTTTGGAATGTTATGAAATCAGCTTCATTATGAAAGTAAATAATACCTATACAGACTTATTGAATTGTCAAATAGTTTCAACCCCCACGTCAAAGAGCGCAGACGTGTAAGACAATGTATGTTTCTTAAATTGTTTAAGTAATTATTTTAATTTTATTTAATGTATCTTTATGTTAACTGTTAATGTAAGCATTTTGGAATGTTATGAAATCAGCTTCATTATGAAAGTAAATAATACTTTTCTTAGTGCATAAATATTCTTTAATTAGTTCTTTAGCGTGATCATGGGTCATTTCGTGATAAATAGACAGGTCCAAAAATTAATACAAGATGTTAAACCATCTTTTTCTGAATGTAATAGCCCAGTTCTATTCGTACCCAAGAAATCTCTTCCAAAGTCCATGCAGACAAAATATCGTTTAGTAGTTGATTATCGCCAAATAAATAAAAAACTTTTAGCAGACAAATACCCACTGCCAAGAATCGAAGAAATCCTAGACCAATTAGGATTACATCAAATAGAACTAGATAAGAAATCTAAAATCTTATCGCTTCACGCGATTACCCTACGGATTAGAAGTAGCCCCAAATTCGTTTATGCGAATGATGACAATCGCATTTACCGTTCTTGAACCATCACAAGCATTTGTATACATGGATGACCTAGTAGTCATTGTCTGTTCTGAACAGCACATGTTTAAAAATTTGTCAAATATTTAAACTAAGTCCAGAGAAAAGTTCATTCTTCATGCATGACCATATGTTTATGGCAGGCATTTCTTAGTAAAAACAGATCATAGACCAATAATATGTTTATTTTCTATGAAAAACCCAACTTCAAAACTAATCGGAATGAGACTAGACTTTGAAGAATACCAACTCACATTAGAATATTTCAAGGGGAAAGATAATCGTGTTGCAAATGCACTATCAAGAATAAATAAAGAATCATTAAAAGAATAATCCCAGCACAAAAATGACTTCAAATTAAGACAACTAAATAATATAAAAAACCAGCACTTATGACCCACTGTAGGAAAAGTAACCACACGCCAAATTTCGATGAGACGACAATTTTACAACAAGAACAACACTTTAACAAAGGACATACATTAGAAATGTTAACACACCAAACAACAGACGACTAAACTACAAAACGGACACCGAAAACTGCGCTCACCTATACAGACATATTGAATTGTCAAATAGTTTCAACCCCCACGTCAAAGAGCGCAGACGTGTAAGACAATGTATGTTTTTAAATTGTTTAAGTAATTGTTTTAATTTTATTTAATGTATCTTTATGTTAATTGTTAATGTAAGCATTTTGGAATGTTATGAAATCAGCTTCATTCTGAAAGTAAATAATACCTATACAGACATATTGAATTGTCAAATAGTTTCAACCCCCACGTCAAAGAGCGCAGACGTGTAAGACAATGTATGTTTTTAAATTGTTTAAGTAATTGTTTTAATTTTATTTAATGTATCTTTATGTTAATTGTTAATGTAAGCATTTTGGAATGTTATGAAATCAGCTTCATTCTGAAAGTAAAGAATACCTATACAGACATATTGAATTGTCAAATAGTTCCAACCCCCACGTCAAAGAGCGCAGACGTGTACGACAATGTATGTTTCTTAAATTGTTTAAGTAATTATTTTAATTTTATTTAATGTATCTTTATGTTAATTGTTAATGTAAGCATTTTGGAATGTTATGAAATCAGCTTCATTATGAAAGTAAATAATACTTTTCTTAGTTCTTTAGCGTGATCATGGGTCATTTCGTGATATGACATTTTGATTTTCAATTTGTGAAAGTAATGTATTCTATTTGCCTGTTATAATAATTAATGGGTCTTTCTGTAGTAGGAATATAATTTTCGTTATCTTCTGGTGCACTATGTATTGTCGCTGCGAAGCTCTTTACCTGGAACATATTTAATTTGGTAATCAAACTCATTTAGCTTGATTTTCCATCTTTGTAGCTTCATATTTGGTTCTTTTATATTACTCAACCAAACTAGGGGTTTGTGATCACTAAGGATCTCGAATTTTCTTCCAAAAGATGGGACCTGAAATATTTAGTGGCCCAGACAATAGCTAAAAGTTCTTTTTCTATTGCCGAATAGTTTACTTCATGTTCATTTAATGTTCTGCTGGTATAGCAGGTTGGTTTATGGTCTTGGGATAATACTGCTCCTATGGCAATATTACTGGCATCTGTGGTTAATGAGAATTGTTTCTCGGGATCAGAACCATAACATCAAGAGAACCAATAAGGACTTACTATTTAGAACGAATCTATATGCAGAGTTAAATATTTCACCATTTATGGGATGCACAAAAGAAGAAATAAAAACACAATAGGTTTTAGAGAAATTGTTATGGATAATGAATATTTCAACTATTAAACATTAGTATGGAATAGCAAATCTTATAAGTGCTTAACCCAAAATAGGAAGATACAGGAGACTAGAGTACATAAACGCGCCATTATAATAGTAGAAAGCTTTAATGAAGCACGCCTTCTACTATATGACCATAGAGACAAATTAAAAAGTAACCATTGGTCACAGATGTGTAAAGTGTTAAACAAACTAAGAGACAATTTGTCAAGTATCAAGTACAAACAAGTACATTTCCAATGTTCTTAACACTTAAGTATCATTAGAACACAAGGAATCAGAATTAGTAAAGAAAGAAACACTTGAAAGTAATTCAGAAACAGAAGAAAATGAATTACAAGAAAGTGATATAGTGAATCTGACAATTCCAGCAGTAATTACATTAGCAGAATTGTCATAGAATTCTGATTCAGATATAAGTTCAAGTGTCATTGAACATAAACCATTTACAATTGCTCAAACAATAACCGAATTTATCAAAACAGCCTCGTCCATATTATCAGAGTACGACGGCAAAGCATAAAAATTGTCGAGCTACTTAGACGCATTGAATCTATTAGATTCACTTGAAGGCGATCATTAAGTGACCTATATTAATCTGATAAAGACAAAACTAAAAGGCCATGCACGAAACTTGATAAACGATGAAAAAAACAATCACCGAAATAATAGACAAATTATCAAGAACGGTAAAAAGAGAATCAGTTGAACTACTATCAGACAAACTCCTACAGCAAAAGAACAAAACTGGCAACACTTATACTCAAGAGGTTAAGCAATTGACAATAGCTCTAGAAGGCGCTTATATTAATAATGGCTTAAATTAAGATTTAGCCGCAAAACTTATCATGCAGGCAGTCACATTCAATAACATGAATGCGGTCATATCCAGATTTGTCAAAAGTTCCACAGAAGCATCTGGTCAAACTAACACTGTCCTTTATTACCAGAACAGAGGCCGAACATACAACAAATGCGGCTACAGAGATAGCAACAATAATGGTATTAGACACGCCAATAACAGAGGCAATCCTCGAGGCGGCTCATACAGAGGCGGCTCAAACAGAGGACAACAATCCCAGATCCGAGTTACACAAGGCAACTCGGAAAACCAACAAACCCACTTGAGCAACCAACAGTAAAAAATACTTCATATAAATTTAAGTCTCAGTAGTCTCATTAAAATACAAAATGGAATAAGTAACATACCATTAACTCTGCTAGTAGATACAGGAGCAAATGTCTCAATTTTAAAGAATAACAGAATAGAATCAAATATAAATCAAGAGTATAAAACACATATAACAGGAATTGGACAGGGCACAATACAGTCAATTGGACAAGCTACAATTGATCTACTTTTCGATTACTTCGTAGTCAGTCACGATTTCCAAATAGTCAAAAATGAATTCCCCATTCCATTTAAATTTCAAATACACGTACCACTATTACATAATTATATTGATAACTCAATATTATTACCAGCTATATCAGAAGTAATGAGAAAAATTACGCTTCTGACCCTATATCTGACACTGCATTGATACCAAACCAGGAAATTCACCCAGGGGTATTAATAGCTTACAGTATAGTAGCAAGTAATAGAGCAATAGTTCGTATTTTAAATACAACAAATAAGAATATACAAATTCAGAATCTACAAGTAGAGTTGGAATCAATAGAAGATTACGAAATTAAAACCCAAGTCACATACAACAACAATAGAAATAATGAAGTCCTGAAAAAATTAAAATTCCCTGAACAATTTAAAAATAAGCTTACTGATCTATGTACTAAATACAGTGAAATATTTGGTTTAGAAACAAAAGCAATTTTTAGTAAGAATTTCTATAAACAGAAATTAAGACTAGCAGACAAAACCCTAGTTTACATGTAAATTTACAGAAACGCAGAGACAGAAAAGCCCGATATAAATAGACAGGTCCAAAAATAATACAAGATGTTAAACCATCTTTTTCTGAATGTAATAGCCCAGTTCTATTCGTACCCAAGAAATCTCTTCCAAAGTCCATGCAGACAAAATATCGTTTAGTAGTTGATTATCGCCAAATAAATAAAAAACTTTTAGCAGACAAATACCCACTGCCAAGAATCGAAGAAATCCTAGACCAATTAGGATTACATCAAATAGAACTAGATAAGAAATCTAAAATCTTATCGCTTCACGCGATTACCCTACGGATTAGAAGTAGCCCCAAATTCGTTTATGCGAATGATGACAATCGCATTTACCGTTCTTGAACCATCACAAGCATTTGTATACATGGATGACCTAGTAGTCATTGTCTGTTCTGAACAGCACATGTTTAAAAATTTGTCAAATATTTAAACTAAATCCAGAGAAAAGTTCATTCTTCATGCATGAGTTTACATTCCTCGGCCATAAATGCACAGACCATGGCATCCTTCCGTATGATCAAAGGTATGATGTTATAAAAAAGTATCCAATCCCTACTGATGCGGATAGTGCACGACGATTATTATTATTACAGACGAGTTATTCACAATGTTCACGTCATTTGGCTAGATTGTGCAAAAAGAATGACCAATTCGAAAGGACAAAAGAATGCGATGATGAATTTAATTACTTAAAAAAGGCACTAATGAAACCAACATTACTGCAATACCCTGATTTCAGCAAAGAATTTTGCATAACTCCAGATGCAAGTAAGCATGCATGTGGTTCGGTACTATCCCAAGGCACAACGGTAAGCAATTACCAATTGCATATGCGTCACGAGCTTTCACACAGGGAGAAAGCAATAAATCAACTACAGAGCACTGAACTAGTTTCAATTAACTGGGCAATAAAACAATTCAAACCATATGTTTATGGCAGGCATTTCTTAGTAAAAACAGATCATAGACCAATAATATGTTTATTTTCTATGAAAAACCCAACTTCAAAACTAATCGGAATGAGACTAGACTTTGAAGAATACCAACTCACATTAGAATATTTCAAGGGGAAAGATAATCGTGTTGCAAATGCACTATCAAGAATAAATAAAGAAACAAAAATGACTTCAAATTAAGACAACTTAATAATATAAAAAACCAGCACTTATGACCCACTGTAGGAAAAGTAACCACACGCCAAATTTCGATGAGACGACAATTTTACAACAAGAACAACACTTTAACAAAGGACATACATTAGAAATGTTAACACACCAAACAACAGACGACTAAACTACAAAATGGACACCGAAAACTGCGCTCACCTATACAGACATATTGAATTGTCAAATAGTTTCAACCCCCACGTCAAAGAGCGCAGACGTGTAAGACAACGTATGTTTTTAAATTGTTTAAGTAATTGTTTTAATTTTAATTAATGTATCTTTATGTTCATTGTTAATGTAAGCCTTTTGGAATGTTATGAAATCAGCTTCATTCTGAAAATAAATAATACCTATACAGACATATTGAATTGTCAAATAGTTCCAACCCCCACGTCAAAGAGCGCAGACGTGTAAGACAATGTATGTTTCTTAAATTGTTGAAGTAATTATTTTAATTTTATTTAATGTATCTTTATGTTAATTGTTAATGTTAATTGTTAATTGTTAATTTTGGAATGTTATGAAATCAGCTTCATTATGAAAGTAAATAATACTTTTCTTAGTTCTTTAGCGTGATCATGGGTCATTTTGTGATATGACATTTTGATTTTCAATTTGTGAAAGTAATGTATTCTATTTGCCTGTTATAATAATTAATGGGTCTTTCTGTAGTAGGAATATAATTTTCGTTATCTTCTGGTGCACTATGTATTGTCGCTGCGAAGCTCTTTACCTGGAACATATTTAATATGGTAATCAAACTCATTTAGCTTGATTTTCCATCTTTGTAGCTTCATATTTGGTTATTTTATATTACTCAACCAAACTAGGGGTTTGTGATCACTAAGGATCTCGAATTTTCTTCCAAAAAGATAGGACCTGAAATATTTAGTGGCCCAGACAATAGCTAAAAGTTCTTTTTCTATTGCCGAATAGTTTACTTCATGTTCATTTAATGTTCTGCTGGTATAGCAGGTTGGTTTATGGTCTTGGGATAATACTGCTCCTATGGCAATATTACTGGCATCTGTGGTTAATGAGAATTGTTTCTCGGGATCAGAACCATAACATCAAGAGAACCAATAAGGACTTACTATTTAGAACGAATCTATATGCAGAGTTAAATATTTCACCATTTATGGGATGCACAAAAGAAGAAATAAAAACACAATAGGTTTTAGAGAAATTGTTATGGATAATGAATATTTCAACTATTAAACATTAGTATGGAATAGCAAATCTTATAAGTGCTTAACCCAAAATAGGAAGATACAGGAGACTAGAGTACATAAACGCGCCATTTTAATAATAGAAAGCTTTAATGAAGCACGCCTTCTACTATATGACCATAGAGACAAATTAAAAAGTAACCATTGGTCACAGATGTGTAAAGTGTTAAACAAACTAAGAGACAATTTGTCAAGTATCAAGTACAAACAAGTACATTCCCAATGTTCTTAACACTGAAGTATCATTAGAACACAAGGAATCAGAATTAGTAAAGAAAGAAACACTTGAAAGTAATTCAGAAACAGAAGAAAATGAATTACAAGAAAGTGATATAGTGAAACTGACAATTCCAGCAGTAATTACATTAGCAGAATTGTCATAGCATTCTGATTCAGATATAAGTTCAAGTGTCATTGAACATAAACCATTTACAATTGCTCAAACAACAACCGAATTTATCAAAACAGCCTCGTCCATATTATCAGAGTACGACGGCAAAGCATAAAAATTGCCGAGCTACTTAGACGCATTGAATCTATTAGATTCACTTGAAGGCGATCATTAAGTGACCACAATTAATCTGATAAAGACAAAACTAAAAGGCCATGCACGAAACTTGATAAACGATGAAAAAACCAACAATCACCGAAATAATAGATAAATTATCAAGAACGGTAAAAAGAGAATCAGTTGAACTACTATCAGACAAACTCCTACAGCAATAGAGCAAAACTGGCAACACTTATACTCAAGAGGTTAAGCAATTGACAATAGCTCTAGAAGGCGCTTATATTAATAATGGCTTAAATTAAGATTTAGCCGCAAAACTTATCATGCAGGCAGTCACATTCAATAACATGAATGCGGTCATATCCAGATTTGTCAATAGTTCCACAGAAGCATCTGGTCAAACTAACACTGTCCTTTATTACCAGAACAGAGGCCGAACATACAACAAATGCGGCTACAGAGATAGCAACAATAATGGTATTAGACACGCCAATAACAGAGACAATCCTCGAGGCGGCTCATACAGAGGCGGCTCAAACAGAGGACAACAAACCCAGATCCGAGTTACACAAGGCAACTCGGAAAACCAACAAACCCACTTGAGCAACCAACAGTAAAAATACTTCATATAAATTTAAGTCTCAGTAGTCTCATTAAAATACAAAATGGAATAAGTAACATACCATTAACTCTGCTAGTAGATACAGGAGCAAATGTCTCAATTTTAAAGAATAACAGAATAGAATCAAATATAAATCAAGAGTTTAAAACACATATAACAGGAATTGGACAGGGCAAAATACAGTCAATTGGACAAGCTACAATTGATCTACTTTTCGATTACTTCGTAGTCAGTCACGATTTCCAAATAGTCAAAAATGAATTCCCCATTCCATTTAAATTTCAAATACACGTACCACTATTACATAATTATATTGATAACTCAATATTATTACCAGCTATATCGGAAGTAATGAGAAAAATTACGCTTCTGACCCTATATCTGACACTGCATTGATACCAAACCAGGAAATTCACCCAGGGGTATTAATAGCTTACAGTATAGTAGCAAGTAATAGAGCAATAGTTCGTATTTTAAATACAACAAATAAGAATATACAAATTCAGAATCCACAAGTAGAGTTGGAATCAATAGAAGATTACGAAATTAAAACCCAAGTCACATACAACAACAATAGAAATAATGAAGTCCTGAAAAAATTAAAATTCCCTGAACAATTTAAAAATAAGCTTACTGATCTATGTACTAAATACAGTGAAATATTTGGTTTAGAAACAAAAGCAATTTTTAGTAAGAATTTCTATAAACAGAAATTAAGACTAGCAGACAAAACCCTAGTTTACATGTAAATTTACAGAAACGCAGAGACAGAAAAGCCCGATATAAATAGACAGGTCCAAAAATAATACAAGATGTTAAACCATCTTTTTCTGAATGTAATAGCCCAGTTCTATTCGTACCCAAGAAATCTCTTCCAAAGTCCATGCAGACAAAATATCGTTTAGTAGTTGATTATCGCCAAATAAATAAAAAACTTTTAGCAGACAAATACCCACTGCCAAGAATCGAAGAAATCCTAGACCAATTAGGATTACATCAAATAGAACTAGATAAGAAATCTAAAATCTTAACGCTTCACGCGATTACCCTACGGATTAGAAGTAGCCCCAAATTCGTTTATGCGAATGATGACAATCGCATTTACCGTTCTTGAACCATCACAAGCATTTGTATACATGGATGACCTAGTAGTCATTGTCTGTTCTGAACAGCACATGTTTAAAAATTTGTCAAATATTTAAACTAAATCCAGAGAAAAAGTTCATTCTTCATGCATGAGTTTACATTCCTCGGCCATAAATGCACAGACCATGGCATCCTTCCGTATGATCAAAGGTATGATGTTATAAAAAAGTATCCAATCCCTACTGATGCGGATAGTGCACGACGATTATTATTATTACAGACGAGTTATTCACAATGTTCACGTCATTTGGCTAGATTGTGCAAAAAGAATGACCAATTCGAAAGGACAAAAGAATGCGATGATGAATTTAATTACTTAAAAAAAGGCACTAATGAAACCAACATTACTGCAATACCCTGATTTCAGCAAAGAATTTTGCATAACTCCAGATGCAAGTAAGCATGCATGTGGTTCGGTACTATCCCAAGGCACAACGGTAAGCAATTACCAATTGCATATGCGTCACGAGCTTTCACACAGGGAGAAAGCAATAAATCAACTACAGAGCACGAACTAGTTTCAATTAACTGGGCAATAAAACAATTCAGACCATATGTTTATGGCAGGCATTTCTTAGTAAAAACAGATCATAGACCAATAATATGTTTATTTTCTATGAAAAACCCAACTTCAAAATTAATCGGAATGAGACTAGACTTTGAAGAATACCAACTCACATTAGAATATTTCAAGGGGAAAGATAATCGTGTTGCAAATGCACTATCAAGAATAAATAAAGAATCATTAAAAGAATAATCCCAGCACAAAAATGACTTCAAATTAAGACAACTAAATAATATAAAAAACCAGCACTTATGACCCACTGTAGGAAAAGTAACCACACGCCAAATTTCGATGAGACGACAATTTTACAACAAGAACAACACTTTAACAAAGGACATACATTAGAAATGTTAACACACCAAACAACAGACGACTAAACTACAAAACGGACACCGAAAACTGCGCTCACCTATACAGACATATTGAATTGTCAAATAGTTTCAACCCCCACGTCAAAGAGCGCAGACGTGTAAGACAATGTATGTTTTTAAATTGTTTAAGTAATTGTTTTAATTTTATTTAATGTATCTTTATGTTAATTGTTAATGTAAGCATTTTGGAATGTTATGAAATCAGCTTCATTCTGAAAGTAAATAATACCTATACAGACATATTGAATTGTCAAATAGTTCCAACCCCCACGTCAAAGAGCGCAGACGTGTACGACAATGTATGTTTCTTAAATTGTTTAAGTAATTATTTTAATTTTATTTAATGTATCTTTATGTTAATTGTTAATGTAAGCATTTTGGAATGTTATGAAATCAGCTTCATTATGAAAGTAAATAATACTTTTCTTAGTTCTTTAGCGTGATCATGGGTCATTTCGTGATATGACATTTTGATTTTCAATTTGTGAAAGTAATGTATTCTATTTGCCTGTTATAATAATTAATGGGTCTTTCTGTAGTAGGAATATAATTTTCGTTATCTTCTGGTGCACTATGTATTGTCGCTGCGAAGCTCTTTACCTGGAACATATTTAATATGGTAATCAAACTCATTTAGCTTGATTTTCCATCTTTGTAGCTTCATATTTGGTTCTTTTATATTACTCAACCAAACTAGGGGTTTGTGATCACTAAGGATCTCGAATTTTCTTCCAAAAAGATAGGACCTGAAATATTTAGTGGCCCAGACAATAGCTAAAAGTTCTTTTTCTATTGCCGAATAGTTTACTTCATGTTCATTTAATGTTCTGCTGGTATAGCAGGTTGGTTTATGGTCTTGGGATAATACTGCTCCTATGGCAATATTACTGGCATCTGTGGTTAATGAGAATTGTTTCTCGGGATCAGAACCATAACATCAAGAGAACCAATAAGGACTTACTATTTAGAACGAATCTATATGCAGAGTTAAATATTTCACCATTTATGGGATGCACAAAAGAAGAAATAAAAACACAATAGGTTTTAGAGAAATTGTTATGGATAATGAATATTTCAACTATTAAACATTAGTATGGAATAGCAAATCTTATAAGTGCTTAACCCAAAATAGGAAGATACAGGAGACTAGAGTACATAAACGCGCCATTATAATAGCAGAAAGCTTTAATGAAGCACGCCTTCTACTATATGACCATAGAGACAAATTAAAAAGTAACCATTGGTCACAGATGTGTAAAGTGTTAAACAAACTAAGAGACAATTTGTCAAGTATCAAGTACAAACAAGTACATTCCCAATGTTCTTAACACTGAAGTATCATTAGAACACAAGGAATCAGAATTAGTAAAGAAAGAAACACTTGAAAGTAATTCAGAAACAGAAGAAAATGAATTACAAGAAAGTGATATAGTGAATCTGACAATTCCAGCAGTAATTACATTAGCAGAATTGTCATAGAATTCTGATTCAGATATAAGTTCAAGTGTCATTGAACATAAACCATTTACAATTGCTCAAACAATAACCGAATTTATCAAAACAGCCTCGTCCATATTATCAGAGTACGACGGCAAGGCATAAAAATTGCCGAGCTACTTAGACGCATTGAATCCATTAGATTCACTTGAAGGCGATCATTAAGTGACCACAATTAATCTGATAAAGACAAAACTAAAAGGCCATGCACGAAACTTGATAAACGATGAAAAAACAATCACCGAAATAATAGACAAATTATCAAGAACGGTAAAAAGAGAATCAGTTGAACTACTATCAGACAAACTCCTACAGCAAAAGAACAAAACTGGCAACACTTATACTCAAGAGGTTAAGCAATTGACAATAGCTCTAGAAGGCGCTTATATTAATAATGGCTTAAATTAAGATTTTGCCGCAAAACTTATCATGCAGGCAGTCACATTCAATAACATGAATGCGGTCATATCCAGATTTGTCAATAGTTCCACAGAAGCATCTGGTCAAACTAACACTGTCCTTTATTACCAGAACAGAGGCCGAACATACAACAAATGCGGCTACAGAGATAGCAGCAATAATGGTATTAGACACGCCAATAACAGAGGCAATCCTCGAGGCGGCTCATACAGAGGCGGCTCAAACAGAGGACAACAAACCCAGATCCGAGTTACACAAGGCAACTCGGAAAACCAACAAACCCCCTTGAGCAACCAACAGTAAAAATACTTCATATCAATTTAAGTCTCAGTAGTCTCATTAAAATACAAAATGGAATAAGTAACATACCATTAACTCTGCTAGTAGATACAGGAGCAAATGTCTCAATTTTAAAGAATAACAGAATAGAATCAAATATAAATCAAGAGTATAAAACACATATAACAGGAATTGGACAGGGCAAAATACAGTCAATTGGACAAGCTACAATTGATCTACTTTTCGATTACTTCGTAGTCAGTCACGATTTCCAAATAGTCAAAAATGAATTCCCCATTCCATTTAAATTTCAAATACACGTACCACTATTACATAATTATATTGATAACTCAATATTATTACCAGCTATATCAGAAGTAATGAGAAAAATTACGCTTCTGACCCTATATCTGACACTGCATTGATACCAAAACCAGGAAATTCACCCAGGGGTATTAATAGCTTACAGTATAGTAGCAAGTAATAGAGCAATAGTTCGTATTTTAAATACAACAAATAAGAATATACAAATTCAGAATCCACAAGTAGAGTTGGAATCAATAGAAGATTACGAAATTAAAACCCAAGTCACATACAACAACAATAGAAATAATGAAGTCCTGAAAAATTAAAATTCCCTGAACAATTTAAAAATAAGCTTACTGATCTATGTACTAAATACAGTGAAATATTTGGTTTAGAAACAAAAGCAATTTTTAGTAAGAATTTCTATAAACAGAAATTAAGACTAGCAGACAAAACCCTAGTTTACATGTAAATTTACAGAAACGCAGAGACAGAAAAGCCCGATATAAATAGACAGGTCCAAAAATAATATACAAGATGTTAAACCATCTTTTTCTGAATGTAATAGCCCAGTTCTATTCGTACCCAAGAAATCTCTTCCAAAGTCCATGCAGACAAAATATCGTTTAGTAGTTGATTATCGCCAAATAAATAAAAAACTTTTAGCAGACAAATACCCACTGCCAAGAATCGAAGAAATCCTAGACCAATTAGGATTACATCAAATAGAACTAGATAAGAAATCTAAAATCTTAACGCTTCACGCGATTACCCTACGGATTAGAAGTAGCCCCAAATTCGTTTATGCGAATGATGACAATCGCATTTACCGTTCTGACCTAGTAGTCATTGTCTGTTCTGAACAGCACATGTTTAAAAATTTGTCAAATATTTAAACTAAATCCAGAGAAAAGTTCATTCTTCATGCATGAGTTTACATTCCTCGGCCATAAATGCACAGACCATGGCATCCTTCCGTATGATCAAAGGTATGATGTTATAAAAAAGTATCCAATCCCTACTGATGCGGATAGTGCACGACGATTATTATTATTACAGACGAGTTATTCACAATGTTCACGTCATTTGGCTAGATTGTGCAAAAAGAATGACCAATTCGAAAGGACAAAAGAATGCGATGATGAATTTAATTACTTAAAAAAGGCACTAATGAAACCAACATTACTGCAATACCCTGATTTCAGCAAAGAATTTTGCATAACTCCAGATGCAAGTAAGCATGCATGTGGTTCGGTACTATCCCAAGGCACAACGGTAAGCAATTACCAATTGCATATGCGTCACGAGCTTTCACACAGGGAGAAAGCAATAAATCAACTACAGAGCACGAACTAGTTTCAATTAACTGGGCAATAAAACAATTCAGACCATATGTTTATGGCAGGCATTTCTTAGTAAAAACAGATCATAGACCAATAATATGTTTATTTTCTATGAAAAACCCAACTTCAAAACTAATCGGAATGAGACTAGACTTTGAAGAATACCAACTCACATTAGAATATTTCAAGGGGAAAGATAATCGTGTTGCAAATGCACTATCAAGAATAAATAAAGAATCATTAAAAGAATAATCCCAGCACAAAAATGACTTCAAATTAAGACAACTAAATAATATAAAAAACCAGCACTTATGACCCACTGTAGGAAAAGTAACCACACGCCAAATTTCGATGAGACGACAATTTTACAACAAGAACAACACTTTAACAAAGGACATACATTAGAAATGTTAACACACCAAACAACAGACGACTAAACTACAAAACGGACACCGAAAACTGCGCTCACCTATACAGACATATTGAATTGTCAAATAGTTTCAACCCCCACGTCAAAGAGCGCAGACGTGTAAGACAATGTATGTTTTTAAATTGTTTAAGTAATTGTTTTAATTTTATTTAATGTATCTTTATGTTAATTGTTAATGTAAGCATTTTGGAATGTTATGAAATCAGCTTCATTCTGAAAGTAAATAATACCTATACAGACATATTGAATTGTCAAATAGTTCCAACCCCCACGTCAAAGAGCGCAGACGTGTACGACAATGTATGTTTCTTAAATTGTTTAAGTAATTATTTTAATTTTATTTAATGTATCTTTATGTTAATTGTTAATGTAAGCATTTTGGAATGTTATGAAATCAGCTTCATTATGAAAGTAAATAATACTTTTCTTAGTTCTTTAGCGTGATCATGGGTCATTTCGTGATATGACATTTTGATTTTCAATTTGTGAAAGTAATGTATTCTATTTGCCTGTTATAATAATTAATGGGTCTTTCTGTAGTAGGAATATAATTTTTGTTATCTTCTGGTGCACTATGTATTGTCGCTGCGAAGCTCTTTACCTGGAACATATTTAATATGGTTATCAAACTCATTTAGCTTGATTTTCCATCTTTGTAGCTTCATATTTGGTTCTTTTATATTACTCAACCAAACTAGGGGTTTGTGATCACTAAGGATCTCGAATTTTCTTCCAAAAAGATAGGACCTGAAATATTTAGTGGCCCAGACAATAGCTAAAAGTTCTTTTTCTATTGCCGAATAGTTTACTTCATGTTCATTTAATGTTCTGCTGGTATAGCAGGTTGGTTTAAGGTCTTGGGATAATACTGGTCCTATGGCAATATTACTGGCATCTGTGGTTAATGAGAATTGTTTCTCGGGATCAGAACCATAACATCAAGAGAACCAATAAGGACTTACTATTTAGAACGAATCTATATGCAGAGTTAAATATTTCACCATTTATGGGATGCACAAAAGAAGAAATAAAAACACAATAGGTTTTAGAGAAATTGTTATGGATAATGAATATTTCAACTATTAAACATTAGTATGGAATAGCAAATCTTATAAGTGCTTAACCCAAAATAGGAAGATACAGGAGACTAGAGTACATAAACGCGCCATTATAATAGTAGAAAGCTTTAATGAAGCACGCCTTCTACTATATGACCATAGAGACAAATTAAAAAGTAACCATTGGTCACAGATGTGTAAAGTGTTAAACAAACTAAGAGACAATTTGTCAAGTATCAAGTACAAACAAGTACATTCCCAATGTTCTTAACACTGAAGTATCACTAGAACACAAGGAATCAGAATTAGTAAAGAAACACTTGAAAGTAATTCAGAAACAGAAGAAAATGAATTACAAGAAAGTGATATAGTGAATCTGACAATTCCAGCAGTAATTACATTAGCAGAATTGTCATAGAATTCTGATTCAGATATAAGTTCAAGTGTCATTGAACATAAGCCATTTACAATTGCTCAAACAACAACCGAACTTATCAAAACAGCCTCGTCCATATTATCAGAGTACGACGGCAAAGCATAAAAATTGCCGAGCTACTTAGACGCATTGAATCTATTAGATTCACTTGAAGGCGATCATTAGGTGACCACAATTAATCTGATAAAGACAAAACTAAAGGGCCATGCACGAAACTTGATAAACGATGAAAAAACAATCACCGAAATAATAGACAAATTATCAAGAACGGTAAAAAGAGAATCAGTTGAACTACTATCAGACAAACTCCTACAGCAAAAGAACAAAACTGGCAACACTTATACTCAAGAGGTTAAGCGATTGACAATAGCTCTAGAAGGCGCTTATATTAATAATGGCTTAAATTAAGATTTAGCCGCAAAACTTATCATGCAGGCAGTCACATTCAATAACATGAATGCGGTCATATCCAGATTTGTCAATAGTTCCACAGAAGCATCTGGTCAAACTAACACTGTCCTTTATTACCAGAACAGAGGCCGAACATACAACAAATGCGGCTACAGAGATAGCAACAATAATGGTATTAGACACGCCAATAACAGAGGCAATCCTCGAGGCGGCTCATACAGAGGCGGCTCAAACAGAGGACAACAAATCCCAGATCCGAGTTACACAAGGCAACTCGGAAAACCAACAAACCCCCTTGAGCAACCAACAGTAAAAATACTTCATATCAATTTAAGTCTCAGTAGTCTCATTAAAATACAAAATGGAATAAGTAACATACCATTAACTCTGCTAGTAGATACAGGAGCAAATGTCTCAATTTTAAAGAATAACAGAATAGAATCAAATATAAATCAAGAGTATAAAACACATATAACAGGAATTGGACAGGGCAAAATACAGTCAATTGGACAAGCTACAATTGATCTACTTTTCGATTACTTCGTAGTCAGTCACGATTTCCAAATAGTCAAAAATGAATTCCCCATTCCATTTAAATTTCAAATACACGTACCACTATTACATAATTATATTGATAACTCAATATTATTACCAGCTATATCAGAAGTAATGAGAAAAATTACGCTTCTGACCCTATATCTGACACTGCATTGATACCAAACCAGGAAATTCACCCTGGGGTATTAATAGCTTACAGTATAGTAGCAAGTAATAGAGCAATAGTTCGTATTTTAAATACAACAAATAAGAATATACAAATTCAGAATCCACAAGTAGAGTTGGAATCAATCTATGTACTAAATACAGTGAAATATTTGGTTTAGAAACAAAAGCAATTTTTAGTAAGAATTTCTATAAACAGAAATTAAGACTAGCAGACAAAACCCTAGTTTACATGTAAATTTACAGAAACGCAGAGACAGAAAAGCCCGATATAAATAGACAGGTCCAAAAATTAATACAAGATGTTAAACCATCTTTTTCTGAATGTAATAGCCCAGTTCTATTCGTACCCAAGAAATCTCTTCCAAAGTCCATGCAGACAAAATATCGTTTAGTAGTTGATTATCGCCAAATAAATAAAAAACTTTTAGCAGACAAATACCCACTGCCAAGAATCGAAGAAATCCTAGACCAATTAGGATTCCATCAAATAGAACTAGATAAGAAATCTAAAATCTTATCGCTTCACGCGATTACCCTACGGATTAGAAGTAGCCCCAAATTCGTTTATGCGAATGATGACAATCGCATTTACCGTTCTTGAACCATCACAAGCATTTGTATACATGGATGACCTAGTAGTCATTGTCTGTTCTGAACAGCACATGTTTAAAAATTTGTCAAATATTCAAACTAAGTCCAGAGAAAAAGTTCATTCTTCATGCATGAGTTTACATTCCTCGGCCATAAATGCACAGACCATGGCATCCTTCCGTATGATCAAAGGTATGATGTTATAAAAAAGTATCCAATCCCTACTGATGCGGATAGTGCACGACGATTATTATTATTACAGACGAGTTATTCACAATGTTCACGTCATTTGGCTAGATTGTGCAAAAAGAATGACCAATTCGAAAGGACAAAAGAATGCGATGATGAATTTAATTACTTAAAAAAAGGCACTAATGAAACCAACATTACTGCAATACCCTGATTTCAGCAAAGAATTTTGCATAACTCCAGATGCAAGTAAGCATGCATGTGGTTCGGTACTATCCCAAGGCACAACGGTAAGCAATTACCAATTGCATATGCGTCACGAGCTTTCACACAGGGAGAAAGCAATAAATCAACTACAGAGCACGAACTAGTTTCAATTAACTGGGCAATAAAACAATTCAGACCATATGTTTATGGCAGGCATTTCTTAGTAAAAACAGATCATAGACCGATAATATGTTTATTTTCTATGAAAAACCCAACTTCAAAACTAATCGGAATGAGACTAGACTTTGAAGAATACCAACTCACATTAGAATCTTTCAAGGGGAAAGATAATCGTGTTGCAAATGCACTATCAAGAATAAATAAAGAATCATTAAAAGAATAATCCCAGCACAAAAATGACTTCAAATTAAGACAACTAAAAAATATAAAAAACCAGCACTTATGACCCACTGTAGGAAAAGTAACCACACGCCAAATTTCGATGAGACGACAATTTTACAACAAGAACAACACTTTAACAAAGGACATACATTAGAAATGTTAACACACCAAACAACAGACGACTAAACTACAAAACGGACACCGAAAACTGCGCTCACCTATACAGACATATTGAATTGTCAAATAGTTTCAACCCCCACGTCAAAGAGCGCAGACGTGTAAGACAACGTATGTTTTTAAATTGTTTAAGTAATTGTTTTAATTTTATTTAATGTATCTTAATGTTAATTGTTAATGTAAGCATTTTGGAATGTTATGAAATCAGCTTCATTCTGAAAGTAAATAATACCTATACAGACATATTGAATTGTCAAATAGTTCCAACCCCCACGTCAAAGAGCGCAGACGTGTAAGACAATGTATGTTTCTTAAATTGTTTAAGTAATTATTTTAATTTTATTTAATGTATCTTTATGTTAATTGTTAATGTTAATTGTTAATTGTTAATTTTGGAATGTTATGAAATCAGCTTCATTATGAAAGTAAATAATACTTTTCTTAGTTCTTTAGCGTGATCATGGGTCATTTCGTGATATGACATTTTGATTTTCAATTTGTGAAAGTAATGTATTCTATTTGCCTGTTATAATAATTAATGGGTCTTTCTGTAGTAGGAATATAATTTTCGTTATCTTCTGGTGCACTATGTATTGTCGCTGCGAAGCTCTTTACCTGGAACATATTTAATATGGTAATCAAACTCATTTAGCTTGATTTTCCATCTTTGTAGCTTCATATTTGGTTCTTTTATATTACTCAACCAAACTAGGGTTTGTGATCACTAAGGATCTCGAATTTTCTTCCAAAAAGATGGGACCTGAAATATTTAGTGGCCCAGACAATAGCTAAAAGTTCTTTTTCTATTGCCGAATAGTTTACTTCATGTTCATTTAATGTTCTGCTGGTATAGCAGGTTGGTTTATGGTCTTGGGATAATACTGCTCCTATGGCAATATTACTGGCATCTGTGGTTAATGAGAATTGTTTCTCGGGATCAGAACCATAACATCAAGAGAACCAATAAGGACTTACTATTTAGAACGAATCTATATGCAGAGTTAAATATTTCACCATTTATGGGATGCACAAAAGAAGAAATAAAAAACACAATAGGTTTTAGAGAAATTGTTATGGATAATGAATATTTCAACTATTAAACATTAGTATGGAATAGCAAATCTTATAAGTGCTTAACCCAAAATAGGAAGATACAGGAGACTAGAGTACATAAACGTGCCATTATAATAGTAGAAAGCTTTAATGAAGCACGCCTTCTACTATATGACCATAGAGACAAATTAAAAAGTAACCATTGGTCACAGATGTGTAAAGTGTTAAACAAACTAAGAGACAATTTGTCAAGTATCAAGTACAAACAAGTACATTCCCAATGTTCTTAACACTGAAGTATCATTAGAACACAAGGAATCAGAATTAGTAAAGAAAGAAACACTTGAAAGTAATTCAGAAACAGAAGAAAATGAATTACAAGAAAGTGATATAGTGAATCTGACAATTCCAGCTGTAATTACATTAGCAGAATTGTCATAGAATTCTGATTCAGATATAAGTTCAAGTGTCATTGAACATAAGCCATTTACAATTGCTCAAACAACAACCGAACTTATCAAAACAGCCTCGTCCATATTATCAGAGTACGACGGCAAAGCATAAAAATTGCCGAGCTACTTAGACGCATTGAATCTATTAGATTCACTTGAAGGCGATCATTAGGTGACCACAATTAATCTGATAAAGACAAAACTAAAAGGCCATGCACGAAACTTGATAAACGATGAAAAAACAATCACCGAAATAATAGACAAATTATCAAGAACGGTAAAAAGAGAATCAGTTGAACTACTATCAGACAAACTCCTACAGCAAAAGAACAAAACTGGCAACACTTATACTCAAGAGGTTAAGCAATTGACAATAGCTCTAGAAGGCGCTTATATTAATAATGGCTTAAATTAAGATTTAGCCGCAAAACTTATCATGCAGGCAGTCACATTCAATAACATGAATGCGGTCATATCCAGATTTGTCAATAGTTCCACAGAAGCATCTGGTCAAACTAACACTGTCCTTTATTACCAGAACAGAGGCCGAACATACAACAAATGCGGCTACAGAGATAGCAACAATAATGGTATTAGACACGCCAATAACAGAGGCAATCCTCGAGGCGGCTCATACAGAGGCGGCTCAAACAGAGGACAACAAACCCAGATCCGAGTTACACAAGGCAACTCGGAAAACCAACAAACCCCTTGAGCAACCAACAGTAAAAATACTTCATATAAATTTAAGTCTCAGTAGTCTCATTAAAATACAAAATGGAATAAGTAACATACCATTAACTCTGCTAGTAGACAAACTCCTACAGCAAAAGAACAAAACTGGCAACACTTATACTCAAGAGGTTAAGCAATTGACAATAGCTCTAGAAGGCGCTTATATTAATAATGGCTTAAATTAAGATTTAGCCGCAAAACTTATCATGCAGGCAGTCACATTCAATAACATGAATGCGGTCATATCCAGATTTGTCAATAGTTCCACAGAAGCATCTGGTCAAACTAACACTGTCCTTTATTACCAGAACAGAGGCCGAACATACAACAAATGCGGCTACAGAGATAGCAACAATAATGGTATTAGACACGCCAATAACAGAGGCAATCCTCGAGGCGGCTCATACAGAGGCGGCTCAAACAGAGGACAACAAACTCCAGATCCGAGTTACACAAGGCAACTCGGAAAACCAATAAACCCCCTTGAGCAACCAACAGTAAAAATACTTCATATAAATTTAAGTCTCAGTAGTCTCATTAAAATACAAAATGGAATAAGTAACATACCATTAACTCTGCTAGTAGATACAGGAGCAAATGTCTCAATTTTAAAGAATAACAGAATAGAATCAAATATAAATCAAGAGTATAAAACACATATAACAGGAATTGGACAGGGCAAAATACAGTCAATTGGACAAGCTACAATTGATCTACTTTTCGATTACTTCGTAGTCAGTCACGATTTCCAAATAGTCAAAAATGAATTCCCCATTCCATTTAAATTTCAAATACACGTACCACTATTACATAATTATATTGATAACTCAATATTATTACCAGCTATATCAGAAGTAATGAGAAAAATTACGCTTCTGACCCTATATCTGACACTGCATTGATACCAAACCAGGAAATTCACCCAGGGGTATTAATAGCTTACAGTATAGTAGCAAGTAATAGAGCAATAGTTCGTATTTTAAATACAACAAATAAGAATATACAAATTCAGAATCCACAAGTAGAGTTGGAATCAATAGAAGATTACGAAATTAAAACCCAAGTCACATACAACAACAATAGAAATAATGAAGTCCTGAAAAAATTAAAATTCCCTGAACAATTTAAAAATAAGCTTACTGATCTATGTACTAAATACAGTGAAATATTTGGTTTAGAAACAAAAGCAATTTTTAGTAAGAATTTCTATAAACAGAAATTAAGACTAGCAGACAAAACCCTAGTTTACATGTAAATTTACAGAAACGCAGAGACAGAAAAGCCCGATATAAATAGACAGGTCCAAAAATAATACAAGATGTTAAACCATCTTTTTCTGAATGTAATAGCCCAGTTCTATTCGTACCCAAGAAATCTCTTCCAAAGTCCATGCAGACAAAATATCGTTTAGTAGTTGATTATCGCCAAATAAATAAAAAACTTTTAGCAGACAAATACCCACTGCCAAGAATCGAAGAAATCCTAGACCAATTAGGATTACATCAAATAGAACTAGATAAGAAATCTAAAATCTTAACGCTTCACGCGATTACCCTACGGATTAGAAGTAGCCCCAAATTCGTTTATGCGAATGATGACAATCGCATTTACCGTTCTTGAACCATCACAAGCATTTGTATACATGGATGACCTAGTAGTCATTGTCTGTTCTGAACAGCACATGTTTAAAAATTTGTCAAATATTTAAACTAAGTCCAGAGAAAAGTTCATTCTTCATGCATTTACATTCCTCGGCCATAAATGCATAGACCATGGCATCCTTCCGTATGATCAAAGGTATGATATTATAAAAAAGTATCCAATCCCTACTGATGCGGATAGTGCACGACGATTATTATTATTACAGACGAGTTATTCACAATGTTCACGTCATTTGGCTAGATTGTGCAAAAAGAATGACCAATTCGAAAGGCCAAAAAGTATGCGATGATGAATTTAATTACTTAAAAAAGGCACTAATGAAACCAACATTACTGCAATACCCTGATTTCAGCAAAGAATTTTGCATAACTCCAGATGCAAGTAAGCATGCATGTGGTTCGGTACTATCCCAAGGCACAACGGTAAGCAATTACCAATTGCATATGCGTCACGAGCTTTCACACAGGGAGAAAGCAATAAATCAACTACAGAGCACGAACTAGTTTCAATTAACTGGGCAATAAAACAATTCAGACCATATGTTTATGGTAGGCATTTCTTAGTAAAAGCAGATCATAGACCAATAATATGTTTATTTTCTATGAAAAACCCAACTTCAAAACTAATCGGAATGAGACTAGACTTTGAAGAATACCAACTCACATTAGAATATTTCAAGGGGAAAGATAATCGTGTTGCAAATGCACTATCAAGAATAAATAAAGAATCATTAAAAGAATAATCCCAGCACAAAAATGACTTCAAATTAAGACAACTAAATAATATAAAAAACCAGCACTTATGACCCACTGTAGGAAAAGTAACCACACGCCAAATTTCGATGAGACGACAATTTTACAACAAGAACAACACTTTAACACAGGACATACATTAGAAATGTTAACACACCAAACAACAGACGACTAAACTACAAAACGGACACCGAAAACTGCGCTCACCTATACAGACATATTGAATTGTCAAATAGTTTCAACCCCCACGTCAAAGAGCGCAGACGTGTAAGACAATGTAGGTTTTTAAATTGTTTAAGTAATTGTTTTAATTTTATTTAATGTATCTTTATGTTAATTGTTAATGTAAGCATTTTGGAATGTTATGAAATCAGCTTCATTCTGAAAGTAAATAATACATATACAGACATATTGAATTGTCAAATAGTTCCAACCCCCACGTCAAAGAGCGCAGACGTGTACGACAATGTATGTTTCTTAAATTGTTTAAGTAATTATTTTAATTTTATTTAATGTATCTTTATGTTAATTGTTAATGTAAGCATTTTGGAATGTTTTGAAATCAGCTTCATTATGAAAGTAAATAATACTTTTCTTAGTTCTTTAGCGTGATCATGGGTCATTTCGTGATATGACATTTTGATTTTCAATTTGTGAAAGTAACGTATTCTATTTGCCTGTTATAATAATTAATCTTTCTGTAGTAGGAATATAATTTTCGTTATCTTCTGGTGCACTATGTATTGTCGCTGCGAAGCTCTTTACCTGGAACATATTTAATATGGTAATCAAACTCATTTAGCTTGATTTTCCATCTTTGTAGCTTCATATTTGGTTCTTTTATATTGCTCAACCAAACTAGGGGTTTGTGATCACTAAGGATCTCGAATTTTCTTCCAAAAAGATAGGACCTGAAATATTTAGTGGCCCAGACAATAGCTAAAAGTTCTTTTTCTATTGCCGAATAGTTTACTTCATGTTCATTTAATGTTCTGCTGGTATAGCAGGTTGGTTTATGGTCTTGGGATAATACTGCTCCTATGGCAATATTACTGGCATCTGTGGTTAATGAGAATTGTTTCTCGGGATCAGAACCATAACATCAAGAGAACCAATAAGGACTTACTATTTAGAACGAATCTATATGCAGAGTTAAATATTTCACCATTTATGGGATGCACAAAAGAAGAAATAAAAACACAATAGGTTTTAGAGAAATTGTTATGGATAATGAATATTTCAACTATTAAACATTAGTATGGAATAGCAAATCTTATAAGTGCTTAACCCAAAATAGGAAGATACAGGAGACTAGAGTACATAAACGCGCCATTATAATAGTAGAAAGCTTTAATGCAGCACGCCTTCTACTATATGACCATAGAGACAAATTAAAAAGTAACCATTGGTCACAGATGTGTAAAGTGTTAAACAAACTAAGAGACAATTTGTCAAGTATCAAGTACAAACAAGTACATTCCCAATGTTCTTAACACTGAAGTATCATTAGAACACAAGGAATCAGAATTAGTAAAGAAAGAAACACTTGAAAGTAATTCAGAAACAGAAGAAAATGAATTACAAGAAAGTGATATAGTGAATCTGACAATTCCAGCAGTAATTACATTAGCAGAATTGTCATAGAATTCTGATTCAGATATAAGTTCAAGTGTCATTGAACATAAGCCATTTACAATTGCTCAAACAATAACCGAATTTATCAAAACAGCCTCGTCCATATTATCAGAGTACGACGGCAAAGCATAAAAATTGCCGAGCTACTTAGACGCATTGAATCTATTAGATTCACTTGAAGGCGATCATTAAGTGACCACAATTAATCTGATAAAGACAAAACTAAAAGGCCATGCACGAAACTTGATAAACGATGAAAAAACAATCACCGAAATAATAGACAAATTATCAAGAACGGTAAAAAGAGAATCAGTTGAACTACTATCAGACAAACTCCTACAGCAAAAGAACAAAACTGGCAACACTTATACTCAAGAGGCTAAGCAATTGACAATAGCTCTAGAAGGCGCTTATATTAATAATGGCTTAAATTAAGATTTAGCCGCAAAACTTATCATGCAGGCAGTCACATTCAATAACATGAATGCGGTCATATCCAGATTTGTCAATAGTTCCACAGAAGCATCTGGTCAAACTAACACTGTCCTTTATTACCAGAACAGAGGCCGAACATACAACAAATGCGGCTACAGAGATAGCAACAATAATGGTATTAGACACGCCAATAACAGAGGCAATCCTCGAGGCGGCTCATACAGAGGCGGCTCAAACAGAGGACAACAAACCCAGATCCGAGTTACACAAGGCAACTCGGAAAACCAACAAACCCCCTTGAGCAACCAACAGTAAAAATACTTCATATAAATTTAAGTCTCAGTAGTCTCATTAAAATACAAAATGGAATAGTTAACATACCATTAACTCTGCTAGTAGATACAGGAGCAAATGTCTCAATTTTAAAGAATAACAGAATAGAATCAAATATAAATCAAGAGTATAAAACACATATAACAGGAATTGGACAGGGCAAAATACAGTCAATTGGACAAGCTACAATTGATCTACTTTTCGATTACTTCGTAGTCAGTCACGATTTCCAAATAGTCAAAAATGAATTCCCCATTCCATTTAAATTTCAAATACACGTACCACTATTACATAATTATATTGATAACTCAATATTATTACCAGCTATATCAGAAGTAATGAGAAAAATTACGCTTCTGACCCTATATCTGACACTGCATTGATACCAAACCAGGAAATTCACCCAGGGGTATTAATAGCTTACAGTATAGTAGCAAGTAATAGAGCAATAGTTCGTATTTTAAATACAACAAATAAGAATATACAAATTCAGAATCCACAAGTAGAGTTGGAATCAATAGAAGATTACGAAATTAAAACCCAAGTCACATACAACAACAATAGAAATAATGAAGTCCTGAAAAAATTAAAATTCCCTGAACAATTTAAAAATAAGCTTACTGATCTATGTACTAAATACAGTGAAATATTTGGTTTAGAAACAAAAGCAATTTTTAGTAAGAATTTCTATAAACAGAAATTAAGACTAGCAGACAAAACCCTAGTTTACATGTAAATTTACAGAAACGCAGAGACAGAAAAGCCCGATATAAATAGACAGGTCCAAAAATAATACAAGATGTTAAACCATCTTTTTCTGAATGTAATAGCCCAGTTCTATTCGTACCCAAGAAATCTCTTCCAAAGTCCATGCAGACAAAATATCGTTTAGTAGTTGATTATCGCCAAATAAATAAAAAACTTTTAGCAGACAAATACCCACTGCCAAGAATCGAAGAAATCCTAGACCAATTAGGATTACATCAAATAGAACTAGATAAGAAATCTAAAATCTTAACGCTTCACGCGATTACCCTACGGATTAGAAGTAGCCCCAAATTTGTTTATGCGAATGATGACAATCGCATTTACCGTTCTTGAACCATCACAAGCATTTGTATACATGGATGACCTAGTAGTCATTGTCTGTTCTGAACAGCACATGTTTAAAAATTTGTCAAATATTTAAACTAAATCCAGAGAAAAGTTCATTCTTCATGCATGAGTTTACATTCCTCGGCCATAAATGCACAGACCATGGCATCCTTCCGTATGATCAAAGGTATGATGTTATAAAAAAGTATCCAATCCCTACTGATGCGGATAGTGCACGACGATTATTATTATTACAGACGAGTTATTCACAATGTTCACGTCATTTGGCTAGATTGTGCAAAAAGAATGACCAATTCGAAAGGCCAAAAGAATGCGATGATGAATTTAATTACTTAAAAAAGGCACTAATGAAACCAACATTACTGCAATACCCTGATTTCAGCAAAGAATTTTGCATAACTCCAGATGCAAGTAAGCATGCATGTGGTTCGGTACTATCCCAAGGCACAACGGTAAGCAATTACCAATTGCATATGCGTCACGAGCTTTCACACAGGGAGAAAGCAATAAATCAACTACAGAGCACGAACTAGTTTCAATTAACTGGGCAATAAAACAATTCAGACCATATGTTTATGGCAGGCATTTCTTAGTAAAAGCAGATCATAGACCAATAATATGTTTATTTTCTATGAAAAACCCAACTTCAAAACTAATCGGAATGAGACTAGACTTTGAAGAATACCAACTCACATTAGAATATTTCAAGGGGAAAGATAATCGTGTTGCAAATGCACTATCAAGCACAAAAATGACTTCAAATTAAGACAACTAAATAATATAAAAAACCAGCACTTATGACCCACTGTAGGAAAAGTAACCACACGCCAAATTTCGATGAGACGACAATTTTACAACAAGAACAACACTTTAACAAAGGACATACATTAGAAATGTTAACACACCAAACAACAGACGACTAAACTGCAAAACGGACACCGAAAACTGCGCTCACCTATACAGACATATTGAATTGTCAAATAGTTTCAACCCCCACGTCAAAGAGCGCAGACGTGTAAGACAATGTATGTTTTTAAATTGTTTAAGTAATTGTTTTAATTTTATTTAATGTATCTTTATGTTAATTGTTAATGTAAGCATTTTGGAATGTTATGAAATCAGCTTCATTCTGAAAGTAAATAATACCTATACAGACATATTGAATTGTCAAATAGTTCCAACCCCCACGTCAAAGAGCGCAGACGTGTACGACAATGTATGTTTCTTAAATTGTTTAAGTAATTATTTTAATTTTATTTAATGTATCTTTATGTTAATTGTTAATGTAAGCATTTTGGAGAATGTTATGAAATCAGCTTCATTATGAAAGTAAATAATACTTTTCTTAGTTCTTTAACGTGATCATGGGTCATTTCGTGATATGACATTTTGATTTTCAATTTGTGAAAGTAATGTATTCTATTTGCCTGTTATAATAATTAATGGGTCTTTCTGTAGTAGGAATATAAATTTCGTTATCTTCTGGTGCACTATGTATTGTCGCTGCGAAGCTCTTTACCTGGAACATATTTAATATGGTAATCAAACTCATTTAGCTTGATTTTCCATCTTTGTAGCTTCATATTTGGTTCTTTTATATTACTCAACCAAACTAGGGGTTTGTGATCACTAAGGATCTCGAATTTTCTTCCAAAAAGATAGGACCTGAAATATTTAGTGGTCCAGACAATAGCTAAAAGTTCTTTTTCTATTGCCGAATAGTTTACTTCATGTTCATTTAATGTTCTGCTGGTATAGCAGGTTGGTTTAAGGTCTTGGGATAATACTGCTCCTATGGCAATATTACTGGCATCTGTGGTTAATGAGAATTGTTTCTCGGGATCAGAACCATAACATCAAGAGAACCAATAAGGACTTACTATTTAGAACGAATCTATATGCAGAGTTAAATATTTCACCATTTATGGGATGCACAAAAGAAGAAATAAAAACACAATAGGTTTTAGAGAAATTGTTATGGATAATGAATATTTCAACTATTAAACATTAGTATGGAATAGCAAATCTTATAAGTGCTTAACCCAAAATAGGAAGATACAGGAGACTAGAGTACATAAACGCGCCATTATAATAGTAGAAAGCTTTAATGAAGCACGCCTTCTACTATATGACCATAGAGACAAATTAAAAAGTAACCATTGGTCACAGATGTGTAAAGTGTTAAACAAACTAAGAGACAATTTGTCAAGTATCAAGTACAAACAAGTACATTCCCAATGTTCTTAACACTGAAGTATCATTAGAACACAAGGAATCAGAATTAGTAAAGAAAGAAACACTTGAAAGTAATTCAGAAACAGAAGAAAATGAATTACAAGAAAGTGATATAGTGAATCTGACAATTCCAGCAGTAAATACATTAGCAGAATTGTCATAGAATTCTGATTCAGATATAAGTTCAAGTGTCATTGAACATAAGCCATTTACAATTGCTCAAACAACAACCGAACTTATCAAAACAGCCTCGTCCATATTATCAGAGTACGACGGCAAAGCATAAAAATTGCCGAGCTACTTAGACGCATTGAATCTATTAGATTCACTTGAAGGCGATCATTAGGTGACTACAATTAATCTGATAAAGACAAAACTAAAAGGCCATGCACGAAACTTGATAAACGATGAAAAAACCAACAATCACCGAAATAATAGACAAATTATCAAGAACGGTAAAAAGAGAATCAGTTGAACTACTATCAGACAAACTCCTACAGCAAAAGAACAAAACTGGCAACACTTATACTCAAGAAGTTAAGCAATTGACAATAGCTCTAGAAGGCGCTTATATTAATAATGGCTTAAATTAAGATTTAGCCGCAAAACTTATCATGCAGGCAGTCACATTCAATAACATGAATGCGGTCATATCCAGATTTGTCAATAGTTCCACAGAAGCATCTGGTCAAACTAACACTGTCCTTTATTACCAGAACAGAGGCCGAACATACAACAAATGCGGCTACAGAGATAGCAACAATAATGGTATTAGACACGCCAATAACAGAGGCAATCCTCGAGGCGGCTCATACAGAGGCGGCTCAAACTGAGGACAACAAACCCAGATCCGAGTTACACAAGGCAACTCGGAAAACCAACAAACCCCCTTGAGCAACCAACAGTAAAAATACTTCATATAAATTTAAGTCTCAGTAGTCTCATTAAAATACAAAATGGAATAAGTAACATACCATTAACTCTGCTAGTAGACAAACTCCTACAGCAAAAGAACAAAACTGGCAACACTTATACTCAAGAAGTTAAGCAATTGACAATAGCTCTAGAAGGCGCTTATATTAATAATGGCTTAAATTAAGATTTAGCCGCAAAACTTATCATGCAGGCAGTCACATTCAATAACATGAATGCGGTCATATCCAGATTTGTCAATAGTTCCACAGAAGCATCTGGTCAAACTAACACTGTCCTTTATTACCAGAACAGAGGCCGAACATACAACAAATGCGGCTACAGAGATAGCAACAATAATGGTATTAGACACGCCAATAACAGAGGCAATCCTCGAGGCGGCTCATACAGAGGCGGCTCAAACAGAGGACAACAAACCCAGATCCGAGTTACACAAGGCAACTCGGAAAACCAATAAACCCCCTTGAGCAACCAACAGTAAAAATACTTCATATAAATTTAAGTCTCAGTAGTCTCATTAAAATACAAAATGGAATAAGTAACATACCATTAACTCTGCTAGTAGATACAGGAGCAAATGTCTCAATTTTAAAGAATAACAGAATAGAATCAAATATAAATCAAGAGTATAAAACACATATAACAGGAATTGGACAGGGCAAAATACAGTCAATTGGACAAGCTACAATTGATCTACTTTTCGATTACTTCGTAGTCAGTCACGATTTCCAAATAGTCAAAAATGAATTCCCCATTCCATTTAAATTTCAAATACACGTACCACTATTACATAATTATATTGATAACTCAATATTATTACCAGCTATATCAGAAGTAATGAGAAAAATTACGCTTCTGACCCTATATCTGACACTGCATTGATACCAAACCAGGAAATTCACCCAGGGGTATTAATAGCTTACAGTATAGTAGCAAGTAATAGAGCAATAGTTCGTATTTTAAATACAACAAATAAGAATATACAAATTCAGAATCCACAAGTAGAGTTGGAATCAATAGAAGATTACGAAATTAAAACCCAAGTCACATACAACAACAATAGAAATAATGAAGTCCTGAAAAAAATTAAAATTCCCTGAACAATTTAAAAATAAGCTTACTGATCTATGTACTAAATACAGTGAAATATTTGGTTTAGAAACAAAAGCAATTTTTAGTAAGAATTTCTATAAACAGAAATTAAGACTAGCAGACAAAACCCTAGTTTACATGTAAATTTACAGAAACGCAGAGACAGAAAAGCCCGATATAAATAGACAGGTCCAAAAATAATACAAGATGTTAAACCATCTTTTTCTGAATGTAATAGCCCAGTTCTATTCGTACCCAAGAAATCTCTTCCAAAGTCCATGCAGACAAAATATCGTTTAGTAGTTGATTATCGCCAAATAAATAAAAAACTTTTAGCAGACAAATACCCACTGCCAAGAATCGAAGAAATCCTAGACCAATTAGGATTACATCAAATAGAACTAGATAAGAAATCTAAAATCTTAACGCTTCACGCGATTACCCTACGGATTAGAAGTAGCCCCAAATTCGTTTATGCGAATGATGACAATCGCATTTACCGTTCTTGAACCATCACAAGCATTTGTATACATGGATGACCTAGTAGTCATTGTCTGTTCTGAACAGCACATGTTTAAAAATTTGTCAAATATTTAAACTAAATCCAGAGAAAAGTTCATTCTTCATGCATGAGTTTACATTCCTCGGCCATAAATGCACAGACCTTGGCATCCTTCCGTATGATCAAAGGTATGATGTTATAAAAAAGTATCCAATCCCTACTGATGCGGATAGTGCACGACGATTATTATTATTACAGACGAGTTATTCACAATGTTCACGTCATTTGGCTAGATTGTGCAAAAAGAATGACCAATTCGAAAGGCCAAAAGAATGCGATGATGAATTTAATTACTTAAAAAAGGCACTAATGAAACCAACATTACTGCAATACCCTGATTTCAGCAAAGAATTTTGCATAACTCCAGATGCAAGTAAGCATGCATGTGGTTCGGTACTATCCCAAGGCACAACGGTAAGCAATTACCAATTGCATATGCGTCACGAGCTTTCACACAGGGAGAAAGCAATAAATCAACTACAGAGCACGAACTAGTTTCAATTAATCTGGGCAATAAAACAATTCAGACCATATGTTTATGGCAGGCATTTCTTAGTAAAAGCAGATCATAGACCAATAATATGTTTATTTTCTATGAAAAACCCAACTTCAAAACTAATCGGAATGAGACTAGACTTTGAAGAATACCAATTCACATTAGAATATTTCAAGGGGAAAGATAATCGTGTTGCAAATGCACTATCAAGAATAAATAAAGAATCATTAAAAGAATAATCCCAACACAAAAATGACTTCAAATTAAGACAACTAAATAATATAAAAAACCAGCACTTATGACCCACTGTATGAAAAGTAACCACACGCCAAATTTCGATGAGACGACAATTTTACAACAAGAACAACACTTTAACAAAGGACATACATTAGAAATGTTAACACACCAAACAACAGACGACTAAACTACAAAACGGACACCGAAAACTGCGCTCACCTATACAGACATATTGAATTGTCAAATAGTTTCAACCCCCACGTCAAAGAGCGCAGACGTGTACGACAATGTATGTTTTTAAATTGTTTAAGTAATTGTTTTAATTTTATTTAATGTATCTTTATGTTAATTGTTAATGTAAGCATTTTGGAATGTTTTGAAATCAGCTTCATTATGAAAGTAAATAATACTTTTCTTAGTGCATAAATATTCTTTAATTAGTTCTTTAGCGTGATCATGGGTCATTTCGTGATATGACATTTTGATTTTCAATTTGTGAAAGTAATGTATTCTATTTGACTGTTATAATAATTAATGGGTCTTTCTGTAGTAGGAATATAATTTTCGTTATCTTCTGGTGCACTATGTATTGTCGCTGCGAAGCTCTTTACCTGGAACATATTTAATATGGTAATCAAACTCATTTAGCTTGATTTTCCATCTTTGTAGCTTCATATTTGGTTCTTTTATATTACTCAACCAAACTAGGGGTTTGTGATCACTAAGGATCTCGAATTTTCTTCCAAAAAAGATAGGACCTGAAATATTTAGTGGCCCAGACAATAGCTAAAAGTTCTTTTTCTATTGCCGAATAGTTTACTTCATGTTCATTTAATGTTTTGCTGGTATAGCAGGTTGGTTTATGGTCTTGGGATAATACTGCTCCTATGGCAATATTACTGGCATCTGTGGTTAATGAGAATTGTTTCTCGAATTTAATATCGGATCGGACATGATAAGAAGTTTTAATTTTTCAAATGCTTCAATGAACTGTTTATCTCTCGTGTTTATGACTGCACCTGTCTTCAATTTTGCTGTCATTGGCTTTGCTATGTTTGCAAAATATGGGATGAACTTTCGGTAGAAACCGCAGAGTCCAAAAAATTATTTAATTCCTTTCGCCGTTTAGGTATTGGAAATTTTTGTATCGCCTCAATTTTGGCTGGGTTAGGTTTTATACCTTCCCTTGTGATTATATGGCCTAAGAATTCAGTTTATTTTTTCATGAATTCACATTTATCTAATTGTAGTTTTAGATTGGCCTCCCTTAACTTTGTGAATACCTTCCTCAATGACAATATATTTTCCTCCAATGAAGTGGAGTATAGAATTATGTCATCCTTGTAGATCAAATCTTCAAGGAATTTGTTCATGCAGCGTTAAAACGTTGCAGGTGCATTTTTCAAACCAAACGACATTCGAGTGCACTCATAATGTCCATTTTTCGTTGAAAACGCTGACTTAGGAATTGAGTTTCATGGATCTGGTGAAAACCTTTCGCGAGATCAATGGTAGTAAATATTGACATTTACCAAGTTTGTCGAGTATACCATCCATTGCTGGTATAGGGTATTTGTCATCTATTGTGACTTCATTCAGGTTCGATAGTCAATGACTATCCTAAATTTTTGTTTGCCGGATGCATCCCTCTTTATGGTTATGATCCACATAAGCGAACAGTAAGGAATTTTCGACTTGCGAACTATCCCTTGTTTGATCATATCTTTGATCTGGTTTTCGACTTCTTGGTCGAATGCTTGGGCATATTTGTATGCTGTTTTGTAAGCCGGGTCTACATGTTTGGTTTGGATTACATGTTTCACAGTACTCGTCAAAGTCAAATTTTCACCGTCTCGGTACTGAATGTCACCAAACTCATGTAAGACTTTAGTTGGTTTGCCTTTCTCTTCATCGTTTAGATCATCTAGGCGGAATTCGTTGAACTCTGAGAGTTCGTTGTTGAAGGCGCACAAAAATTGTTCGTCGTCAGATGGGGGTGGAATGAGATATTAAGTTTTTTACTCGTCCGCTGCCAATTCGATTTCTGAATTATTTTGCATGGTGAATGTGTATTCATTTATGCGAACGGTTTTATTTTTATAGGTTACTAGCGGGTATAACCCGGCCTTGCCCGTGGTATATTCTAAGAGCCTGGATTTGTGCTGCGTTGGCAAAATGGGCATTTGGTGGGAATAACGATTGCGGCAGATGTTTATGTCTAGTGATTTTATGATCGGTCCCACGCCAGAATTGTTATTGTCACCAATTACAAATTAAAATTGGTGTGTATCGTATTACAATATATAGGTAATGTGCTTAGTTGCTAGGGCTTATGTTTAAGGGGGGTTGGAATTGAGTGCCGTGGACATATGTTATATGCTATATTGGTGTATGTGAAAGTGAAGTATATGTCGTTGGTGTGGTATATATGTCACTATATATATATTTATTAAATAATTAAATGAACTACATATATTACGTTATTTTTCAAAAGGGAGTGTAGTATGCGCATAAATCGAGAGTACACTGTATCCAGTGTCTGCCAAATATATTGAACAGCAACACTTTGTCGCTACATACACATAATCCAAACAACGACACTTTGTCGTTACGTAAACATAACTCAAGCATTATTACCTCATCACCTCGCTCTGCCGAGGGGGCCCCGATAGTATCAGCCCGCCCGCCAACGAAAATGATGGCACACTTCATCGATGTGGCCAGACTACCAATGGCAATGAACGAGAGCATGGTCGGCGAAGCGGTCGAAGCTTTTTAGAACTTTATTGTTCATGGTTAGTTTTATATATGGGTTGGCTCTTTTGTGTCTGTTTTTCACTATTTTCACTATTTTCCATTTTTATCTGCCCGCTAGCGGTTTCACGTTGCTTCTTGATTTATTTGCGGACTACAATCGACTTGGGATTTTGGTTTCTGCGTGCTGTTACTATAGTTTAGTGTATTAGGCGTGTAGCCATAATTATGTTTTTTTCCAATCTCACGGGAGTCGTTATTACTCCGATTTTTGTTAAAGTTAGACGGACCATTTTGATTGTTTTGATTTTTAGATTTATCGGACAATACTACATCGTAGACGCCTTCTCGTTGCGCTACTTGTTTAAGTTTAGAAACTGTGGTTATATCAAGACGAGCTAGGGTCATGAATGGTCTGTCAGGCAATTTTCTCATTATCACGTCTTTAACTGTGTTGTTTAAAGCGTTTGTATAAAGCATGGTATACATTTGGGTGTCTTCTAAAATTAACTTATTTGATATAATATATGATTTGTATTCTAGTTCCTCTACAAACTTACGAATACTTCCAGTGAAGGGGGTATTGTAGATGCGTCTAAGGAGCTCTATGCAGGGTGTCTGCGTCTTGAGTTCCGAAATAAGTGCTGACCTCAACTCTGTCCAGGTGTTGGCAACGGATAGCTGTGTTGCTCTCTGGGCATCTCCTCCGTTTTGCATTTCAATAGCGCCGAATAGGACGATATGGTGTCGCACGTCTCTCGTTGGATACAATTGCATTAAAAAGTCTATGCGTCTTATGAAGGCGGCTATATCTTCTGTGCCTCCATTGAACATTGGCACTTGCTTAATCTGGCCTAGTGCTTGATTTAGATGCAGCTCACTCAACTGGAGTATTGACTCTGTTGGCTGTGCCACCTTAATTCACTTCACTTTTTGTTTTGTTGTCTTTGTGGTTTCTTTTTAATTGGTTTAACGTTATTCGCGTTAGTCGCGCGCTAACCAATGAGTGCGTTTTGCAGGGATCAAAGGATTTGCAAATCAACTGGCATACTCACTGTTATGTAGTGAAGCAGATTCACTACCTAGTAATTCCGATTGTCCAAAGGATCAATCCCAGAATGAATTACTAGTTTATCGCAATGAAATTGCGTTGTTGGGTTATTGGTTGACCTGGGATATAATAATCATTTAGCAGTCAACGGCACTAGCGGCAAGTTCGCGTGTGTCCTTATGCGGATACGTTTTTGACTGATTGTGCGTTCGTGTCGATCGTCAGCGCCGACTACGATTTGCTTTAGAGCCTGGGACTACAGTTGTCCTTCAATGGTCTTATATCACTCGCGTATCCTACCAGCTGCTCCAATTGAATAAGTCAAAACGACTTGTTAGAAAAAAAATATAATTTTATTAAACTGTACGTAACTTGAGCGGAATTTACATGAATAATATATTACACTTGACGGTTTGGATGCGTCGGATAAACTCAAACTCCGAAGTGCTATCAACGCTTGGCAAACCTCGGCCGAGCTTTCAAGATCATGAGCTTTTTCTCTTTTAGCAATGCTCTTTATTATTTACTCTCTTTGTGAGTTTTCTGGAATATTCTAAGAGCCTGGATTCGTGCTGCGTTGGTGCATGTGCAAGTGAAGTATATGTTGTTGGTGTGGTACATATGTCACTATATATATATTTATTAAATAATTAAAATAACTACATATATTACCTTATTTTTTTAAAAAGGAGGGAGTGTAGTATGCGCATAAATCGAGAGTACACTGTATCCAGTGTCTGCCAAATATATTGAACAGCAACACTTTGTCGCTACATACACATAATCGAAACAACGAAACTTTGTCGTTACGTAAACATAACTCAAGTACCCACCACATTTCAAGTGAAATGTAATCTGATATCATTTGAATGTAGCGGGCACAATCAAAGCCGCGTCAGCATTCCCATGCCTTGACCGCTCATGGTATATATGTGCATAACTCTTCCTCGCTAATCCATATTCACTCTTCATGTAATATATAAGTATATATACATGAGGCTGCTCTGCCGCTAACTTCTCTGCTGATGGCAGTGATGCAGCCTTAGGCGAAGTTAAAATGGAAGAACCATGTGAAGACGCATTCAAATAAACACTTACAACTGAACCAGAAGTCTTCTCTTTAAAACACTACTTGGCGAGCTGATCGCCGATGAAATCCTGAGCATAGTACACTAGCCCGAACCCACCGACTGGGATAGGCAATCCAAATCTTAGTCGAATTCCGGCCAACGCATAAGCACCCCCCGGCCTTCTCGAGGTTCCGATCATCCCGAGCTATGGGCCCGCGATACGGGCAATAAAAGCAGCGGGTCGGCAACACCTCGCTCTGCCGAGGGGGCCCCGATAGTATCAGCCCGCTTGCCAACGAAAATGATGGGACACTTCATCGACGTGGACAGACTACCAATAGCAATGAACGACAAGCGGGCTGCGTATCGTATCATGTGCCATGTTTAAAGAGGAGCCACGGTATTTTGAGCGGTTGGAGGGTGAGATCCGGGCCCGCCGTCAACGAAATGTTGAAGGGTTCATGATCGTTATATTCTTTGAAGCATGCTTGTGGCTTGTGCATTTTAAACATATTAATATGTTTTTTTTTATACCCTGAACTCAATGAAAATGGGTAAAAGGGGTATATTGTATTGTAACAGGCAGAGGGAAGCATCTCCGACCCAATAAAGTATATATATTCTTGATCAGCATCAATAGCCGAGTCGATATAGCCATGTCCGTCTGTCTGTCCGTCCGTATGTATGAACGCAAGGATCTCAGAACCTATAATAGCTAGAATCTTGAAATTTTAGCTGTACGTCCTCCTAGTCCCCGCGCAGATCGAGTTTGCTTCCGATATTCGATAAATTTCCCTTTTTCAAGTAATCATTAAAAATCAATATCGAAATCCGGTTTTTTGAGTGATTTTGGTAAATAATAAGAGCTAGAGTCACCAAAATTGAAATGTAGCTTCCAGAATAGTATATATATATATATCAAGGGTCTTTCTTATCTTAAGAAAATATGTTTTGGCTGCCCATGTGCTTACAGCAGAGAGCGCAAATAGCAAATAGCACACACCCATTCATGCGCGTCTTCTTTGAATTCTATCAACAGCATTGCAATTGCGATTGTATTGTTTTCTGTGCTGCTATATTAATTGGTTTTTTCCTCATTAAGAGTTAAATATTGGTGTGGGTGTTGGGTAGTAGTTGGGCGAGTAGTGTGGTCTGTAGCAAGTTCGAACCTTACCGAGGGAACTATTTTTTTTTGTCTGGTGTGGCTGTTGGGTAGAGGCGGTGGCAAGTAGTGCGGTTAGTTGCGAGTTCGAACCCTGCCAAGTGAACTTTCTGTTTTTTATTTTTATCTTTATTACTACTAAAAAACAAACAAACGAGCTCGTAGCGCGAGCAGTATTTGGTGTTGAAATAAGAAGGTTCACGGTATCCCTCAGTCGGTAGCTCCCGACTAGAACCTCTTTTTTGTTGATTAGCATCATCACTCGTACCTGAGTTCCATGGAAAGGCAGAAAACCTACAAAGTTTCTTGGATAGTAGATAGGGAATGTATGTTCTCCCTCAGGAAGTGATGTCACGGTTGCTTACATATATAATCAAGGCCAAGTGTGATCATGTTTATATTTATGTGTGTGTGTGTGTAAGCGGACGCTCATGGGATAGGGGCGGGGGTTCTTCTGTTTATATTTATGTGTGTGTGTGTGTGGGTGCGTAAGTGGATACTCAGGGGGAAGGGGCGGGGGCGGGAGTCTTAAGTTTCCACTTGTGTGTGGGATGCAAGATCAAATAGGAGGAGGGGGAGTTCGTTGGTGACGCGTGCGCAAGATGGGAAGGGTGGTGGAAAGGGAATTGGGTGGACATGGGGAAAGGGACGGGGATGTTATGGTTTCAGTTGTGTGTGGATGTGATTGGTTGGGATGGTGAAAAGGGGAGTGCGTTGGTGACGCATGCGCAAGCTGCTATGTTGTAGCATGAGCAACATATTTATAATACATACCCAACCAATGTAAGGGTATATGAGATCAAATAAACAATAACCCATTTAGCGACACTTTGTTGCTAAACATATCGCAACCCAAAGTGCATTCGAAATATGATCGTCCACTCATAAGTGGCGTGACCTTAGCGCAGAATTTTCAACGTCTGTATATACAATACGATATCTATATGCTCAATGTATATGCCTTAAGTGTTTGCATATAAACATTCTCCCGCTCTGCCGCTGTACTTAGCGACTGAGTCTTAAATACAAAACTCTAATGTTAGACTTAAGAACAAACATATAATTGAACTACACATCAGTCGATAAAATATCGTCAACGTCTTAGGACGTATTCCAATAAATGATCAATAAAAGTAAAAGTGTTTAATTAATTTTAAAATGTTATCTTGAGTGTGGGAAGCTGAAATGAAGTGAATATTATTTTTACATAAAATTTATTTAGTCATCTGAAAGTGAAAAAGTCATCGACATCAGCAAGCAATATTCAGAAAAGTGCACAACGCTTATGTGAGATTTTTGGAGTAACTGTACCTCATAATCGCTGGACGCAACATTTGCGAACAAATGATCATAAAAATAAGGCCTTTACACCGTTGGATGATTATGTTTTACTTGTGTCCTCTGGAATCAAAACCCGGATTAATACATATTCATATAAAAATGTTTTGAAAAACGTAATGCTTCCTGAATGCTTCCTCATGCTTCCTATCATGGAAATCGTTTTAGAGGTACACACCTCTTATAAAGTAAATTGTGAACTTTTTGGCGAATATATGAAGATGAATAATAATTCTGGTGGTGAAGAATTTGAAATAATGATCAAACCCCATCAAACAGATATGTGAGGTTACGATTTCTTCTGATTTAGAAGAAATATTCGTAAGCCACTCAGCCATAGTAAGTTCAAAGATGGATGAATTCCAAGAGAGAGAGAAACGTCTTGAAATGAATATCAACAATAATAAGCCATTAAGAGGCTCCAGCTTTATTCCGTTACCACGGAAATTAAGTTTAAAGAAAGCCATAATAAACATCAAAAACGAAGATTAGTTTGGTTTTAAGTGGGCTTTAATAGCAGCCCTAAAGACCTCTCTACATAATACTGATAGGCGTGCATCTTATAAAATCAATGATATAAGGAGTCCAGTTATTGAAATTGATGCGATATTCTCACTTGAATTTCATAATATGGAATTTCCGCCAAGGCCATTAAAATGTTTGAAGAACAAAATACTAACATAAGTATAAATGTCTTTGGGTATGATGAAATTAACGAGATCATTGGACCGCTTTACTGAACTAAAGGAAACCGGAGAAAGCATATTGATCTATTGCTTTTCGAAAATCAGAATATCTCACAATAAAAAAAAAGAAAATTTATATTATACTAGCGGGTATAACCCGGCCTTGCCCGTGGCACGTATGTTATAAAATCAATGTTCTCGAACAAATTTGAAATGATTTTGAAACTGATCGGACGGTAAACAAACAACTTTCATACAAACGTTTTCCGCCAATTTACCACTGTTGCGAATGGAATTTCCCAAATCGCTGAAACACGTATTTATTACAATCTTATGTAGAGCTTTGAAAATAAGTTTAAAGCAAATCGGACACAATTGAAAACTTCGTACAAAAAATCTTTGAGCCGCATTCCACCCGAAAAGTTTGGATTCTGCAAAAAGTGTGAAACACGTCTCAAATGATTTTTCTTATAGATCTTTGGAAACGAATTTGAGCGCGAATCGTCACCCACCAAATTTTTAACCTCCATTTCCACCAAGGAGGAACGGATTTTTCGAAAAGTATGAAACACCCCTTAAATGAATTTGAACAAAGATATTTGAAAATAAGTGTGGGGCCGATCGGATGGTAAACAAAAAGCTTTCATACAACCTTTTTCCGCCAATTTACCACTGTTGCGGGTGGAATTTTCCAAATCGCTGAAATACGTATTTATTAACATCTTATGTAGAGCTTTGAAAATAAGTTTGAAGCAAATCGGACACAACTTAAAACTTCACCCAAAAAATCTTTAAATCGCATTCCCCCCGAAGAAGTTTGAATTCTGCGAAAAGTGTGAAACACGTATCAAATGATTTTTCTTATAGATCTCTGGAAATGAATTTGAGCGCGAAACGTCACCCACCAAAACTTTGACCTCCATTTCCACCAAGGAGGAACGGATTTTCCTAAAAGTGTGAAACACCCCTCAAATGAATTTGAACAAAGATTGTTGAAAATAAGTTTGAGGCTGATCGGATGGTAAACAAAAAAGTTACATACAAACGTTTTTCGCGATTTATCCACACTTGCGGGTGGAATTTCCCGAAACCCCGTCTTAACGTGCACCTACATCATATAAGGTAGCTACAGTGAAAATTTCAGCTTTCTAGCTCTTACGGTTTGGGCTGTGGGTTGATCACCAATCAGTCAGTCAGTCAGTCATTCAGTCAGTCAGTCAGTCAGTCAGTCAGTCAGTCAGGACAAACAGTTATATATATAGAGATATAAATACATTGCTTTTTTAATATCATTCATAATTTTCTCCTTCGGGCTTACACACAATCAACTGACTTCACATACGAAGAAATAACATTTTTCTAATGTATGCCTCAACTATTCACATAACGAGACGTTGCAAGTGGTGGCGAAGCTTCCAGTAGCAGATAAGGCGAGTCTTAAATTTTAGAATTATGTAAATAGCTATGAAAATCATTTTATTATTTATGCAGATTTCAAGTGCGTTTTGAAACCCATCATCGGGAATGTGAGTGAGAATGTAATAAGCATTCAAGAACACATTCCTGCTGCATATGCATATTTCATTAAATGTGCATACGACTCAAATCTGTATAAATTTGATATATATAGTGGTGAAAATGTGGGATTACATTTTACGATTTTTTTATAATTGCTGATGCAAAAGAGCTCTACACAAAATACTTGTGTACTGTAAAGCCAATCGAAATGAGTTTAGAAGATGAGCTAAAATTTCAAAATGCCATCAATTGTCATATTGCAATAAGATTTTAAACTTAGATAGAGTGCGGGATCATTGTCATTTAACTGGAAAATTTAGAGGACAGCACATAAAGAATGTAATATTAATTACAAAATTGCCTCATTTATCCCTGTACTTTTTCATAATTTTTCACGCTATGATGCTCATCTGTTTGTTAGAGTGTTGTCTAAGGTTGAAGGTAAAATTAAGGTTCTACCTCTCTATAAAGAGGTTTACATTTCCCTTTCCAAATATACATATTGCAGAATATAATACAAATTTGGAAATCCGTTTTTTAGACTCGTTTCGATTAATGGCTGCAAGTTTAGATGCACTTAGCTCTAAGTTAGACGGTTTTTTTTCTGATGAAGCACACTTTAATCTAGTGCATAGGAAGGGAGTTTTTCCTTATGAATATTTAACTAGTTTTGAATGCAAGAAACTTCACTACCACCAAGGGAAAAGTTTTTCAACAGTCTCGCAAATAGAGAATGTTCAGTTGAAGATTATTTACATGCTCAGAAAGTGTGGACAGTTTTTGAGTGTAAAAGCCTCAGAGATTATATGGAGCTGTATTTAAAGACAGATGTACTTTTGCTAACAGATGTTTTCGAAAATTTTCGTTTAATTTGCAAGAAAATTTATTCATTGGATCCAGCACAATATTATACAGCTCCGGGCTTATCTAGGGATGCTATGTTAAAAACAACTAAAATAGAATTAGAATTATTAACAGACATAGACATGCAAAGGTTTATAAAAAATGGTATTCGTGGGGGTTTAGTACAATGTTGTACAATGAAGAAATAAACGAGATCATTGGACCGCATTACTTAACTAAAAAAAATCGGAGAAAGCATATTGATCTATTGCTTTTGGAAAATCAGAATATCTTTCATAAGTATATGAATGATTACGATAGCACAAAACCATCTCAATATTTAATGTTTTTAGATTTAAATAATTGATATGGGTGGGCGATGTCACAATATCTTCCATATGGTGATTTCCAGTGGTTAAGTGAGGATGAAGAGATATGATCATTTAATTAATTTTCAATTTCTGAAGCGTATGAATATGGATTTAGTAGATTTAGAATACCCAGCATTCCTTCATAATATGCATAATGACTTGCCGATTTGTCCAAGCAATCAAAAAAAAGCTTATCGCTGACCGAAGACCGAAATATAAGTATCCCACACATTATAGAAAACTTCAACAATGTATTTATAATGGCTTGCGGTTAACTAAGATTTACCATATATTAAGCAGTCACTTTGGTTACAAAAATATATTGATATTAATACATATCATAAAATAAAGGCGAAAAGTAATTTCGAAAAAGATTTTTTTAAACTGTTAAATAACGCAGATATTTGGGTTGATATGTTTGAATTTATATTTTCATATATTGCTGTTTATAGAGATATGTCTGCACCAGTATCAAGCAATAGCGTAAATGCTATGCCTGTTTTTTCATTATTAATTTTAATAAAAATACTGAGTTTTAGATTTACTGTGTGAACTTTTGTATTTCTTTTGTGAATATCTTAAGGAATCTTTGATTTAGATCAATTTTTCCAAAGGCTTGATAAAGAAGACGGTGTATATAGTATCAAACAACTCAAAATGGCACCGTGCCGAAGAAATCTTTGAATACGGATCAATAGATTAATTTAAAGAAATGGGCAATAAGAAATTGAAAAACCTAAGAGTAGCGCTACTCAAGCCGGTGACAACATTAGAAAGTAATAAGGAAGTCGAGGAAATACTGTCTACATTCCATGATAATCCAATTCAAGGAGGGCATACGGGAACAACAAAAACTATTGCAGAAATAAAACGCTATTACTATTGGAAAAATATGACGCGTGATATCACGAATTATGTGAAAAAGTGACCAAAAATTCCAAAAACCAGAAGTGTCAACGCACACTCGAACTCCTTTAACACTAAGAGAGACACCAATTATAACTTTTAATAGAGTAGTCATAGAGACGATCGGTCCACTACCAAAATCAGAGCAAGGTAATGAATACCTTGTTGCCATACCAATACCAAACCAAAGTGCAAAAACTGTAGCAAAAGCTATTTTGAAGATTTTATTCTGAAATATGGTCCAATGAAGACGTTCATTACGGACATAGGAACAGAATACAAAAACTCAGTTATAGAAGATTTATGTAAATACCTTGGTATCAAAAACATAACTTCAACAGCACACCACCACCAGACTTTGGGAACAATAGAGCGAAGCGATAGAACATTCAACGACTTCATTCGTTCTTACATATCAGTTGATAAAACTGATTGGGATATTGGCTAGAATATTTTGTTTGTTTCAATACAACACCATCCACAACGCACATCTTTTGCCCATATGAACTAATTTTTAGCAAAAACTCAAACATTAACAAGGCATTTAATAGGCAATAAAATTATTGAATACATTGAACCTTTAAATAATGCAGAGTATTATGCTAAACAATCAAAATATAGATTGGAAATAGCATATAAAAGAGCTAGAATAATGCATGAACAAAACAAGCAAAAAAATAAACTTTTATATATATAAATAAACTTATAACATAGTTATAAAGAATAATAAGAACAAAAAACAAACAGTACATAAGGGTAGGTTAAAACTGTTTAATGAGTAAAAACAAAAAAAAAGATAGTTGGCGACTATAATAAAAACAAAATCAAAAAAATTTATTCTTCTTTTAATATTCATTTATTCATTATATATTATTATATTAAAAAAAAAAAACTATTCAATTATTGAAAAACAATGACAAACGCTAAAAATGCCAGAAAACAACTAGAGGAGAATAGGCGATATAACCGCTCGATGGAAGCTATTGTGTTAGGCAAGGGATTTTATTTAAAAGCATGTCGAAAGGGTTACGGAATAACAGCTGATCATTCTGCAAAAAAATTATAAGTCAGCTACCCAATAAACCTCTCTCAAATATTGATATAATGAAATTTGCTGAATGAAATTTAACATTATTCCATATTTCAGAGGTGTATTTATGAGAGATTCTCTTATAAGCACTGACTAATGAGTAAAAAAAAAAACAATGGTTGGCCACCATATCAAAAACAAAAGAAAATGTATTTTTCTTTTAATATTCATTTATTCATATTTTATATTCATTATATATTATTATATTTTTTAATATTCATTTATTAATATTTTATATTCATTATATATTATTATATTTTTTAATTAAATTCATTATATTCATTAATTACTTATTTAGAATGAAATTAAACAAAATGTTCCATCAAAAAACTATAATTTTTAAATAACTACATATAGATTATTACGTTATTTTTAAAAAAAAAGGGAGGTGTAGCATGAGCAACATATTTCTAATACATACCCAACCAATGTAAGGGTATATGAGATCAAATAAACAATAACCCATTTAGCGACACCATGTTGCTAAACATATCGCAACCCAAAGTGCATTCGAAATATGATCATCCACTCATAAGTGGCGTGACCATAAGCGCAGAATATGCAACGTCTGTATATACAATACGATATATATATGCTCAATGTATATGCCTTAAGTGTTTGCATATATACATTCTCCCGCTCTGCCGCTGTACTCAGCGACTGAGTCTTATATACAAAACTCTAATGTCAGACTTAAGAACCAAACATATAATTGAACTACACATCAGTCGATAAAATATCGTCAACGTCTTAGGACGTATTCCAATAAATGATCAATAAAAGTAAAACTGTTTAATTAATTTTAAAATGTTATCTTGAGTGTGGGAAGCTGAAATGAATTGAATATTATTTTTACATAAAATTTATTTAGTCATCTGAAAGTTTCAAAGTGAAAAAGTCATCAAAAGACATCAGCAATATTCAAAAAAGTGCACAACGCTTTTGTGAGGTTTGTGGAGTAACTGTTCCTCATAATCGCTGGACGCAAAATTTGCGAATAAATGATCATAAAAAAAGGGCCTATACACCGTAGGATGATTATGTTTTACTTGTGTCCTCTGAAATCAAAACCCGGATTAATACATATTCATATAATAATGTTTTGAAAAACGTATTGCTTACTGAAGATTTCCTATGCGAAACAGAAACCCATAATGGAAAACGTTTTAGAGGTGCACACCTCGTATAAAGTAAACTTTGAACTTTTTGGCGAATATATGAAGATAAATAATAATTCTGATGGTGAAGAATTTGAAATATTGATCAAATCCCATCAAACAGATATGTGTGTGGTTACGATTTCTTCTGATTTAGAAGAAATATTCGTAAGCCACTCAGCCATAATAAAGTTCGAAGATGGATGAATTCCAAGAGAGAGATACGTCTTGAAATGAATATCAACAATAATAAGCCATTAAGAGGCTCCAGCTATATTCCGTTACCACGGAAATTAAGTTTAAAGAAAGCCATAATAAACATCAAAAACGAAGATTAGTTTGGTTTTAAGTGGGCTTTAATAGCAGCCCTAAAGACCTCTCTACATAATACTGATAGGCGTGCATCTTATAAAATCAATGATATAAGGAGTCCAGTTATTGAAATTGATGCGATATTCTCACTTGAATTTCATAACATGGAATTTCCGCTAAAATATTTGAAGAACAAATTACTAACATAAATATATATGTCTTTGCGTATGATGAAATTAACGAGATCATTGGACCGCTTTACTGAACTAAAGAAAACCGAAGAAAGCATATTGATCTATTGCGTTTCAAAAATCAGCATATCTCACAATAACAAAAAAAAACATTTATATTATATATAAATACATTGCTTTTTTAATATCATTCATATATTCTCCTTCGGGCTTACACACAATTAACTGACTTCACATACGAGGAAATTACATTTTTCTAATGTATGCCTCAACTATTCACCCAACGAGAGGTTGCATAGTGAGCAGTGTGGAAAAGTGGTGGTGAAGCTTCCAGTAGCAGATAAGGCGAGTCTTAAATTTAAGAATTATAAAAATAACTAAGAAAATCATTTTATTATTTATGCAGATTTCGAATGCGTTTTGAAACCCATCAGCAGGAATGTGAGTGAGAATGTAATAAGCATTCAAGAACACATTCCTGCTGCATATGCATATTTCATGAAATGGCCATACGACTCAAATCTGTATAAATTTGATATATATAGTGCTGTACAAAATACTCTACACAAATTACTTGTGTACTGTAAAGCCAATCGAAATGAGTTTAGAAGATGAGCTAAAATTTCAAAATGCCATCAATTGTCATATTGCAATAAGATTTTAAACTTAGATAGAGTACGGGATCATTGTCATTTAACTGGAAAATTCAGAAGGACAGCACATAAAGAATGTAATATTAATTACAAAATTGCCTCATTTATCCTTGTACTTTTTCATAATTTTTCACGCTATGATGCTCATCTGTTTGTTAGAGGGTTGTCTAAAGTTGATAATATTAAGGTTCTATCTCTCAATAAAGAGGTTTACATTTCCCTTTCCAAATATACATATTGCAGAATATAATACAAATTTGGAAATCCATTTTTTAGACTCGTTTCGATTAATGGCTGCAAGTTTAGATGCACTTAGCTCTAATTTAGAACACAAAAATTTTACAAGTGTTAGACGCTTTTTTCTCTGATGAAGCACTTTTTAATCTAGTGCATAGGAAGGGAGTTTTTCCTTATGAATATTTTACTAGTTTTGAATGCAAGAAACTTCACTATCACCAAGGGAAAAGTTTTTCAACAGTCTCGAAAATACAGAATGTTCAGTTGAAGATTATTTGCACGCTCAGAAAGTGTGGACAGTTTTTGAGGGTAAAAGCCTCAGAGATTATACGGAGCTTATTTAAAGACAGATGTACTTTTGCTTACAGATGTTTTCGAAAATTTTCGTTTAATTTGCAAGAAAATTTACTCATTGGATCCAGCACAATGTTATACAGCTCCGGGCTTATCTAGGGATGCTATGTTAAAAACAACTAAAATAGAATTAGAATTATTCACAAACATAGACAAGCAAAGGTTTATAAAAAATGGTATTCGTGGGGGCTAGTACAATGTTGTCAGAGATATTCAATTGCACAAAAATAATTATAAATGTCTTTGGCTATGATGAAGAAATAAACGAGATCATTGGACCGCATTACTTAACTAAAGAAAATAGGAGAAAGCATATTGATCTATTGCTTTTGGAAAATCAGAATATCTTTCATGATTACGATTGAACAAAACCATCTCAATATTTAATGTATTTAGATTTAAATAATCGATATGGGTGGGCAATGTCACAATATCTTCCAAATGGTGATTTCCAGTGGTTAAGTGAGGATGAAGAGATACGATCATTTAATTAATTTTCAATTTCTGAAACGTATGAATATGGATAAATTTTTGAAATAGATGTAGAATACCCAGCATTCCTTCATAATATGCATAATGACTTGCCGTTTTGTCCAAGCAATAAAAAACCGACTGCAAAGTGTATAGTTAAATAGTTTATCGCTGACCTAAGACCGAAATATAAGTATCCCACACATTATAGAAAACTTCAACAATGTATTTATAATGGCTTGCGGTTAACTAAGATTTACCATATATTAAGCAGTCACTTTGGTTACAAAAATATATTGATATTAATACATATCATAAAATAAAGGCGAAAAGTAATTTCGAAAAAGATTTTTTTAAACTGTTAAATAACGCAGAATATGGGAAAACAATGGAAAATTTTGAAAAACGTAAAATCATTAAGTTGGTAACTACATCGGAAACGACATGTCGCAATAGATTGGGAGCTGGGGCATTAATCGCAAAAGTTAATTTTCATAGCTCAGTACAGTTCTCGGATAATATGTATGCAATCCAAATGAAAAGATTGCATAACTATTATAATAAGCCAATATATTTAGGTTTTACAGTGTTAGATCTTTCAAAATTGTCAATGTACGAATTTCATTAGAATTATATGCTAACAAAATTTTAAATCTAATCCAGCATTATTATATGGATACTGATTCCTTAATATATTCAATCAAGACAGAAGAATTCTTTGCAGATATTAAGGACGAAATGAAATTCGACACATTTGAATATTCTGATAATCTTGCCCATAAATATTCCCTTAGGAGACTTAATAAAAAAGTTTTAGGCATGATGAAAGATGAGAATAATGGTAGGATAATGAAAGAGTTTATAGGGCTTCGACCCAAATGTATTATTTGAAAATTGAGGACGGGAGTTGCGTTAAAAAAGCAAAAGGCATTAAAAAATCGACCAAGAAAAACATAAGAATAAAAAATACACAAGAAATAATATGTTAATTTTTAGATCAAACTTACATAAATTCTATACCCAAAATATAACAAAAATAGCTTTAAGTTCACAAGATGACTAGAGAAAAAGAGGAGATGATTGTTTAAATACATATGCTTGGGGTTATCATAAGATTGTAAATTAATTGTTTAAATAAAGCATTTTTGAAAAAAAAAATACTGAATCGACTTTTTTTTTAATTTGATTCTTAAATTCAGATTCTATAGATTCAAAGAAAAAAAAAGTTCCAGACCCTCGCATATTGAAACAAAAACGGAAATTGCAACAAGAGCTATTCAGAGAGCTCTGTAAAATACCAAAGATTTAAATCGTTCTGACTTTGCTCTAGCGTCAACCACTGGATACGGAAGCCTCAACATGAACAATCAAATTCAGCAACTTCAATCCAACGAAATATCATCTTCAACAGATATTTTTCAATATGATACATGGTGTTTAAATTCAAATTCAAATTCGGATTTACTAATACATTGCGAGATTCAAGAAAGTATCAACGACTCGTGAGCTCTTTGGTGATGATAATGTCGTTGAAGTCCCTGAAACAGACATTGAAGATGAGGAGGACATATTTAATAATAGCCATCATTATTTGAATACGAAAATGTATTTGATTAATAAAAATATATATGTATATATATATATATATATATATATATATATATATATTTTTACAAAAACTTAATTCTTTTTGCTTATTCTATTTTCATTCAAAACTTTTAACTGATTCATCCTCTCCCCATTTGGCATTATTCTATTAGCTTCGTATTCATGATATTCCACACAGATAATTTTTTAGATAATGAAGTTCATAATTACTGTTATCTACATATCTCGCTCATAATATTTTAAGAGCAAATGACAAAATAATGATTGCAATATACATTTTATCTCAAATTTATAACTCAAACTCAGTCAAAAGAAAACAAGTTTCGAAACAAAAAAAAATTTCATTATAAATTCTTTGTTTTTCTGTTTTATTTTACATTATTACATAAAGTTCAGACAAAAGAAAACAAGTTTCGAAACAAAAAAAATTTCATTATATATTCTTTGTTTTTCTTTTTATTTCACATTATTAGATAAAGTTTTACAATTAGAAGATTCTTATTTATATAACTTCATTATTGCTTTTCCAAGAGTTGTGCTCATCAGAGAACCCCAACCATTTAACATATACCTTATTGCCATTTTTCTTTTTACCTTCTCAACTAGGTAGGTATTAGGAAAGCGAGTTTTCTTTAATTCGTGAGAATAAAATCCTTCTTGAAGTGGCATTCCTTGATAGTCTTTTAATATATATGTTGTGGGATGGGTGTTATTTACTTGGGAAATTTTAAAAATTTCTATCGCCCAATTCGGAGTATATCCCTTTGTATAGAAATGTTTATACTTGCTAATGCGTACATTGTCACCAACATTAAATCGTGGTCCGGTAAATATTTTTTTTGCGTGCTTAACAACTTCTTTTCATTCGATGAATTTACTTTGATTGGTGATATTTTGATCTTTCTATCATATTCATTCATATATTCATCAACTAGGTCTTGATAAATTCCAATCCATTGATATGTACAATTAACACTAAATTCTTTCCTCATCACATCTTTGAGCGTTCTATTAAATCGATGAATAATGATTAATATTAAATTTATTCATTAAGTGCTTAAAGTTCTTGTTAAAAAATTCTTTTTCATCATCGGTTTGTAAATTGTTAGGAATACGACTCAATTTAAAAATATGTTACATAACCTTTGTAACGTCTTGGGCATTTTTGCTTTTAAGTGCTACACCCCTCTTGCTCATGGTGGTGTGTTCTTTTTAATGTTATGCCTTCAATTTGCATTCCTATATTCTTTAATACACTTTTTGGAGCAGTATACTATTTAAATACAAAATCCTCGAGACTCGCTATTTTTTTCATCTAGTTCAGCTATTATTTTATCACAGTATTCTTTTAGATTCTTCTCGCTACTCGTAGACTGAGTGACAATCCTCTTTCTAAAATTAAGTTTTCGTTTCTAAGGAGCGTTTGCGTTTGCGTCCTTTTATTGAATCAGGCTCCCAATGTTTTTAATCCGTTTACTCTGGACATCAATGTTTTGATATTTGTCCTTAAACAGCCCTAAGAATTAAGCTCCATTTTTCTTAAAATTTTCTGTATTGTATTTATCACTTGAAAAGTGACCACCCTTGTCTATGGACATGTTGTGAATAACTAAACCATGGGAGTCAGCCTCAGCATTACTCTCTGGGTCCTACCTTTTAAATAAGAACTAATCCAAAGCAAAAGAGACGGAGGAAGCCTATTCGGTCAAGTTTAAAAAGTAAAATGTCATGGTGCACAGAGTCAAACACCTTACTGAAGTCAGTGTAAATGGCATCAGTTTGCATTTTCGAAAGGAAAGTATCATTTACCAAGGATGTAAACTCAAGCAGATTGACCCTGGTTGACCGATTCTTTACGAATCCATGTTGAACAGGGGAACAACTGATTTGCAGAAATGCTGCAAATTCGAAGTGATTATTTTTTCAAATAATTTAGGAATAGCGGACAGTTTTGCAATGCTCCTGTAATTTTGTATATCAGACTTTCCACCTTTCTTGTAGAGAGGAATGATATAAGATTCTCTCCAAAGAGATGGAAAGACAGAAGATTTAAGGGATAGATGAAAAAGCTTTAGCAATGGATAAACAAGGGAAGAACTACACTCCTTGAGTAGACAACTAGGAATAATATCAGGCCCAGGAGAGAAAGAAGATTTTAAAGAATTTAAAGCTAAAAGGAGAGAGGAATGGGAAATAATAGGAGGAGGTATAAAACTAGAGGAAGTAAAAGTATAAAAAAGAAGATGGCAAACTTGAAGATTTACGCTTCAAGTTTACAAAATTGTAAAACTGTCTCGGATTTAGGGCAAACTGCCTTTTGTAACGAGTTAGATGATTCTCATAGCATTAAGAATTCAGAAGCAAGAAGTTCGACATGGCTAAGGAATATTTAGCCAAGTCTATACACGAACCAGACTTATTAAACTTTTTAAAATATTTAGACTAAATTTTTTAGATTTGATAATCTGTGAGTAAATCAGGGTGGCTTTGAAGAAGTAGTCGAAGGAACTGACTTGGGAATACACATATCTAAGAGGGAGTTTAGGGTGTTATAAAAAAAGTTAATAGCAGTATTCATGTCAACCGAGTCATATAAGAAAGACCAATCGGTTGCATAAATAAGTTGATTCAGCAATGAATAATTTCCTTTGCGAAAGCAACGGCGGGGCTTATTGGCTGATGAGCACGAAATGAGAGGATTACAATTGAACATTGCAACCTCTAAAGTAGGATGATATACATCCTCTGGAAGAGATAAAGGAGGGGACCTAGACACATTAGAAATAAGGTAGTCGTTAACAAATACAAGATCAAGTGTTCTATTCAAATGATTAGAAATTGAATTGATTTGAAACAACGAAAGGTCAAGCATGCAATCTATAAAGTCATGCTGTGCTGAGGGCACTAGATAATTTTCGGCAGTAAACAATGACCAAGAGATGTTCGTCAAATCAAAATCACCCAACACAATAAATAGGTCATTATCCCGCACGTATGAAGAAACTTCTTTAGTACAAGTTATATGTTTCAAATAAACTTGAATATCAGAAGAAGGAGGAACATAAGAACATGTAATATAAATATTCCGTGTAGGAAAAGACACCTTGACTGAAACAAACTCAGCGTCAGTAGGCATACTTAACCAGAAAATTTCTAACTGGAGAGTGGCTTTAACGGCAATTAATACCCCACCACCTGGAGTCGGCCGATCATTTCTCAAAATCAGATTTGGTTGAATTTAACCAAGTTTCTGAAAATGCGATTATATCCGAATCGAAAGAAGTGCTGGCCATAAAAAAATTTTTAATTTTGGAATTGAGACCTCTGACATTCTGATAATGAATAGAGACTTGGTCAGAAGAAGAAGTTAGTTTTTTGGGGAAGAAATGGTACCCTGTATTGAAGGGACTGGAAGGGTGACAGGCTGGTTACGCTTTTTTGGCTTGAACTTGTGAACAATCATGTGTGGAGGCGATCACAAATGATTGGGTACATATCATGTGAAATTTATTTTGAATGATGATATTTCACGAAGTGTGGAGAAATTAAATTAGATAATTGACGCGCTAGTAGAAGAATTGCTAGCAATATAGGCTGCCAATGACTCGAGGTGGTATCAGACGAAAGTCGAGACACAAAAACTTGCCTACGAGGGGCAACATCAGTTAACGTAGGAGCTGATGGGGCTGCAGGGAGAACTGGATTTGGTGGGGCAAAAGAGGCACCGTGATTGTTTTTAACAATCTGGGCTAGATTGCGCGTAGGTCTACCTTTGTAGGAGCTGAGGCAGTTTGGTTAACTGGGACAGGTTCAGGTACGGGGACTAATGGGACTATTACAGGGGATAAAACAGGGGTAATATTTGAGACGGCGACGGCGATAATGACAACATTAGCGATAAATCCAAGTTGCTAGGCAGGGACAACAGAGGCATAGGTGTCAGGACAGACGGAGAGGGCAACTGCGAAAATTGAAGCTCCAACCGGCGATTGGTTGGAGATTCGAATTTGTATATGCTAAGCAACTCACAACTAGAGTCAAAACTACTCGAGAGTTGCTTAGCCACGTTATTTGGTTTTAAGAATTGATTTCTCACAGAATTATACGTTCTGGAGAAATCAATTTGCTTGTCGATGCATCTGGGCACGACCAACGCAAGCCACCGCAGGCCTTCTTGGCAATTGCAGCGATCTTGTCGCAATCACGCCCAGTGAGACCTGCACATTTAGCATGCATTCTATTCTCACACAGCCAGCAATTAACAAATTGCGGCAATGCAGAATCATCAGCCTGCTTGAACGTGCAAGGTTTCTTACATAACCACATAATTACTACCAGCGTTAAAAGATAAGCAGAAGTTGTGAGAGCGCAGAGCAAAACGAAACAAGGTGCACAAAAATAGAGCAAGTAAACGCTCAAAAAATAACTATTCGTACACAAACAAATTGTTTGAAGCGAAAAGCAACAGAAAAAATTTGCGAGAGCGCGATGAACAAGCAGAAATATGCAGCAGCGAACACACGCACAAACAAGTGTATGCACAGGGGAGCACCAAAGAAAAAGAATCAAAACAGGCAAAAACAACAACACGGAACTGACGCCGTGTTTAATAAATGCAATAATTAAAAGACTTACACTGCACAACAGACAACACTTTGCACAAGTTATAAAAGCTTTTTAAATAAAGCACAAAAAATGCAGATTTAGAAGTAAAAAGAAGGATTTAAGCGCAAAAATATATAAAAATCTTGGAGCACAAAAAAAAACACGTCAATCACTCTCAACTGAGAACTTTCTCGACATTCGTTTATAGACTACTTCATCAACTTTATTATGTATGATTTGTATAATATATTTTGAACATAAAGTTTATTGTCAACAGTATCTCTCATTTTAGTTGAGGAGTAATGTACAAACTTGTCGATACCTATTTGAATAATGCCAGTTAAATACAAATATTTTTCCCTTTTATACATTTATTCAATAATTTTTGCTTCCCGATGTTCTTCAACTGTTGCAATTATTTCATTGTTATGATTACTATGATCAGCCGTTTGTGAGGCGATCATTAGGATCATCCTAGTAAATATAGTTTGGTTTATTTGTATTAAGCTTTATTATACCACTACAGGCTATAGATAATTTTGATTGATGTGGAGCTGATTAGCAATTGGTACTGTTTTACGAGATAATTTTGGGAGAGGTTGTTTAATTATAGTTAATTATCTTTTTGAACGATTTCCTTTAAGTTGGCCATCAGGTTTGTTATATTTCTGTGAGCAGAAGTTATTATTAGAATGTCTTTATAATTTTGTAGGTCGTCATAACTCTGAGGAGTATTTTCATAAATTAAAGTATATAAGCCTGTAGTGAGATCCCATGTTTCACCACTGTCAAGAATAAATTTTTCTTCTGATGTATGATTTTTAGAATATCCTTCTGTCCGTCCGTCCGTCAGTATATATGAACGCAAGGATCTCAGAACCTATAAGAGTTAGAGACTTGAAATTTTAGCTGTAGGTGCTCCTAGTGCCCGCGCAGATCGAGTTTCTTTCCGATACTCGATAACTTGCCCCGTTTTTCAAGTAAATGCGAGTCCTGTATAATAATATTCAACAGTTTCTGCTGTTACCACTGCGATGTGTAATCCCAAGTTGTAAAACTGTGCGCCTGCAGCTCTTTGTTTGGCAAGCTGATATCGCCCATTACAAAGTCGTTGAGTTGACTGGTCTTTCATCAAATTATATTTCTTCGGAAGGGAGAATACGTGGTGTTGGATCTCCAAGGCAATTGTCTCCCCAAATTTTGTTTTTGTCCATCATGCGCGTACAACATCGTACGTCACATTTTCTTCTATGGTTAATATACTCAAAAGGGTTTTCGCCCCTTTCAATGCATCTCCACTTGATAGTTCGACTGCTGCTGATGCTGATGCTCCAGCTGCCTGGGAGCTTCGACGAGGGTGGCCACTTGGTACAACTTTGAGGATTAGGATGATGATGCTGCCATCGTTTCTTACTTAATGAAGTAATACTCTGAGCTGCACTGATTTTAAAGTCCTGCCTTTGAACGCTGGAATTATTTTTCAGGCAATATTTTTGAGGAGCAGCATTTTGTTAAGTGGAGTCTTCAACGGATTAGTTTTTCAAACCTCTCGATCGATTCTTAATGTTGAAATAATTTTTTTAAACATCTCGAGCGATTCTTAATGTTGAAATAATATTCTGAGCTGCACTTATTTTATAGAACTGCATTTTTATGATGGAATTATTTCTGAGGAACAGCATTTTGTTAAGTGGAGTCTTCAACGATTAGTTTTTCAAACATCTCGATCGATTCTTAATGTTGAAATAATTTTTTTAAACATCTCGAGCGATTCTTATTGTTGAAATAATACTCTGAGCTGCACTGAATTTAAAGGCCTGCCTCTAGTATATATTTCGCTCTAATTATTTTTGAAGCAATATTTTTGAGAAACAGCAATTTATGAAGTGGGGTCTTCATTCTTGTTTAGCTCGCTAACAATTAATAATTTTTCAAACATCTCTAGGAATTCTTAATATCGTGCTCGTTGAGTAATATAATACCATCTTGTGTGTAAACTGAGTTTAAATTGCGAGCATACCTTGGTAAATATTCTGATTCAGGATGACGCCATTCCCATCGACAGGGATCGGGCAGTTTGGTATATATCTTGTTATGTTATTCTGGTACATAGCTTGTGCCAACAAATTTTACGCAGCCACCCTGATCAAATGAAAATGATAATGGAACAAAATATGGTGGAGTCTTTTGTCCATTTCAGATGTTATATACATCTATAGCAATGGAGCAATAGCTTGCCGTTAAGTAATATTATTGTGTTTATTATTGTGTTAATAATAACTGTGAACAGAGAAGTCCACAATTATAGCTGTTGAAACGTTGAACCCGCTTATAGTCGTATTTAATGTTTTTTCCTAAATAATGAATAACTTCTTGAGGAGGTTGTAAATTTCCAAAACTATCGAAATATTCATTCTCTTCCTCCAGCTCATTTTTCCACTTCTTTTTGGGAAGAGAATCTCTCATAAATACACCTGAACTATGGAATATTCTTAAATTTCATTCAGCATATTTCATTATATCAATTTTTGAGAGAGGTTTATTGGGTAGCTGACTTCGAATTTTTTTGCAGAATGATCAGCTGTTATTCCGTAGGCCTTTTGATATGATTTTAAATAAAATCCCTTGCCTAACACAATAGCTTCCATCGAGCGGTTATGTCGCCTATTCTTCTCTATTTGTTTTCTGGCATTTTTGGCGTTTGTGATTGTTTTTGCAATAGATGTGCCACCTGATGCAAGTCCACCAAGTGCTTCTAGGGCTGTTAAGATGGGTATTAGCAGTAAGAATCCACCAAAGTTGGGAACGCTAGTCACTCGAGGAATTGCTATTTCATTATTTTTTTTGAACCAATTGATTTGTGTATAGCTTACCGAGCTATTTTAATTGCACTCTCAACATCAAGGGGTCTTTTTTTTTTCAATAGCTTATCAGCTGCTTTAACCACCTGCATAAACCTTTTCTTTCTTGTGCAAATTGTTACTCTTTTCTTATTGCTTCTCCTTTTCATTTTTTCTAGTGATACCCATACTACATTTTTTTTTTTTGTTTTCATTGCGTTCGTAACGAAATATGCAGCCAATTTTTCTCCAATACTGTTATCAGATGCTTTGACTCTCTCCAAAGCTTTATGAGCTAAATTTACATCAGCCGTTTAGCTAATGCTTTGTTTTCTGAAGATGCTATATCGTGCTCCCTGCAAGCTGCGTTAATGCCTTTATCACCGCGCTGTAGGCGTTTTTTGAGTTTCGTGCCTGGGCCTCAAAATTGATAGCCAGGTAAATGCAATTCAATCGGAAGGCTATTAATTACACAATAGGCACTTGGTTTACGACTGAATCTTTTATAAAAACCAAGAGGAGTTTTAATTGATACTTAATCGCTGAAGGTATATCAATGAATGATGTTCATTTGCGAGAATTAAATCAATAAATTCTCGTTTATTAAATATGGATTTTTCACCCAGTAAAAATAATATTCGACACAGTGCGCTATTACCTATCTAACTGCGGAAAGACAAATCTCATGATCAACCTAATAGAAAGTCCAATATTTACGTATACTCAAAATCATTATTTCAACCAAAATATGAATACTTAAAAAATATCGTTACCCCAATTAAAGGAATGCGATATTTCACGTTTTCTGACAACGAAGCTGTTATACCACCTGAGAAAGCTAAGGATAGCTCGATAATGATATTTGATGATGTAGCATGTGAAAAACAAGATAATATACGTTCACACTTTTGTATGAGTCGACATTAAAACATTCATTTTATTTATGTCAAATCATAAGAATTTCACTTCATATTTATGTCATAAGGACACACTTTTGTTTATAAGAACGCAAGAATGTTGCAGTGCTCTTTGCTTACATTGCGACATTCTGCTGACGCATGAGTTCAGTGCCCGGCCACTGCGGCCAGCAGCGGATGAAGCAAGCAACTGTGTTGGCGTATTTTGATTCGACTTGCTGAATATAGCAGCTGAGACTTATGCGCTCAGCCTTTGGGTTCAATCCAATTCAATAATTCAATTCAGTTTTAGTTTGTATCTGACTTTCAATAAGTATACTTGTTCCGGCTTTGTCGTTATAATATACTTTCTTATTATTGATACAATCACTGAGCCACAAGGCCAGTGATAAGAGAGCGAAGTGAAGCTCCCAACATAATCATCGTAAGAAGACTTCTTACAATCTCCTCGCATATTGCCTGCGAGATACCCTGGACAGCGGTCGACTGCGCTTCCTTCAAAAGCGCGGGACGGCAACTTCTTAATTTATTCACGGATACCAAAGCATCTTGTGCGCGATAGTGCCATATTAATAATAATGCTCAATCAAGATCAACTTAATATGAAGCACATTTATCAAGATCATGTGGGTGTCGATATAAATTTCGAAACATTTATACAAATTTGTCAATTATGTTGGACAAATAAATATGGGTTCCTTTTCAACAAGCAAGGATGATGCAATAGACAATGGAAGATATAGAATAGGCTTTGATAAATCTATTATAACTTAAATAATTCACTTTATAAAGGTATATTATAAAACTGTAATATAAGGCAAATTTTCCTTGATTTAACATTTGTTTCTCAAAAAGGTATCAACAATAACTTTAACTGGGAAAGGGGCAATTTTAATAGCAATTTACTTTCCTCCCATTGAATTGTCAACAACATACGAATGCTGTCTAGTTGATTTTTATATTTACAATTCGATTCCAAACTTTGATCGGACTAATAATCTATTTCATTTTGGGGATCATACAATTGAAATACATGTAGGATCATAATAGTTTGAGATTATTGTTGATTTCATCATAGATAATTTGATAGAGGAAAACTTATTACTCATCACTCTGTTCTCACAATTGAAAGCAATAACAATACACTGCAAGGGACGGTGATGAGCAGATGTTTGCAAATACATTTTAATAAAAATCGTTCGATTGGCCATTTACTTGGATTTAAACAAAGAGTTTTAAATACCTCAGATTCAGGTGTAAATATTTTTTATGTGAATACAATTCGATTAGAGTATAATATAATTAACGGTTCATATGCAAACAATGTCTTATCGCATACGCTTCATGAATTTTCTCTGAACGTTGCACCAGGATATTAATTGAAGGAGATCCCACACAACCTCGTTTATTTTGGAGGGAAAAATGAGTACAAACAATTAATTAAATTTAAAAGTTCATTTGAATTCCAGAAAAATATCCATACAATGATTTAAATTTAAATTTTGAGCGCGGACGATTTGTTGTTTTGTATGATATGTACTCTAAATTTCAAGAAAGCTATTATATGAAAGAGGCTCAACCACTGCTTACAGCTAAAGAATTTAAGCAAAATGCCCCCATTGTTGTCGTGGACTTATCAAATCAGAATTAGGCAGTTAAAACCGGACCCATTTATGTTCGAATTTCTATAGACTTAGCAAAAGGAAATACTTCAACATGTGATGCTTAGTGTCTACTTATCCATGACCGCTTGGTTGAGTATTCGCCGTTAACCTCTTTAGTTCGACGCATAGTCTGCTAGCATTCGGGTGTGATCCAAAGAAAATGAATACCGCTGTCATATATCTTACATTTACTCGCGGAAAACATTGTGAGATTATTGTCAAAGAAATCGCAATATTCTACACACCAGACATCTTACAATGCAATACAGCTGCTACCTGGCCCCAAGCATGCAGCTCTGCGAATTTACAGCTGCGTTAGATGCATTAGTAGATGACGCAAGGGGGCGGAAGGTCATTATTGCTGATGACTTCGACGCCTGGGCAGTGGAATGGCGCAGCCCTGGATATAGCTCTGCTAAACTTCGGCTCGGAAAATTTAGTCGAGGTGGTATCGGATCCATAATCTCACCTTCGCAAGCTCGTCACTTTTCGGCGCAACAAAATATACACCGCAAGCGACCACTCCGCAATAATATGCACGATTGGTGAAGAAACTGCAGCCAGCACGAGAAGCCTAAATCGGAAAGCTTACTGCCTGGATACTTTCGACCCTGTGGCCTTTTCGAATGCAGTCCATTCGCTTGTCACTACCGGCAACGCAGAGAGAAGAGCCTCCCAAATGGCATGCCAGCTATCACGTGCCTGTGACGAGAGCATGCAAACCCGGAAAACGTTTCGGCGCCACCATGTACCCACGTACTGGTGGAACGAAAATATTGACGAAGCAGCAGCTAAGGTATCAGAGTGCCAGAAAAATGCTAAAGAAGTCCATATGAGATAGCAAACAAGAATGTTTCCTGGAGCTATGCGACTCAGCCGAATACGATCCTTGGGGCAGACAACTCTACGCCGGCAAACAAGCGCAGCCTTCTAACCTAAGTGAGCTGAAGTTGATTGTGGAAGCGCTATTCTCAATCAGACCCGACGTATTACATACGCAAGCCAGCCCATCGAGCCACGTAGCAGCCATGCCGTCTCTCATCGACGAAGTCTCAGTCGAAGACGTGCTGACGATCGCCAGAAGCCTAAAGCACAATAAGGCACCGGGTCCGGATGGAATCCCCAACCGTGCGCTGAAACTAGCCATGTCCTTGCAGCCCGCGCAGTTCGTGTAGCTTTTTAACATGTGCCTAATGGAGAGAACTTTCCCTACAATATGGAAACTCCAAACGCTGGATTTATTACCGAAGCCTGGTAAACCGCCCGAAGAGCCAGCGTCATACAGGCCGATTTGCCTCCTGGACACGTTAGGAAAAGTGCTGGAGAAGCCAATCTGCAACCGGCTCCAGGCAGCTGTCGACAACAATGGTGGCTTGTCCCAAAGTCAATTTGGTTTCACCAAGGCAACGTCTACAATAGACGCTCTGGAGAAAGTGGTCGGCATAGCAACAAACGCAAGGAATTGAAAGTCGTAGAGTAATCGTGTAACCACAGCATAGCCCGCGTGCACCATTGGCTAGCAACAGCTGGACTCGAGCTGGCTGTTCATAAAACAGAAGCGGTGTTACTCAGCAGTCGAAAAAAAGAGGAAACAGCGCACAAAAGAGTCGGCAGTGCGTTAATAGAATCAGCAAGGGCGCTAAAGTACCTGGGTGTCATGCTAGACACAAGGTTGTCGTTCAGAGAACACTTGGAGTACGTGCACAAGAAAGCAGCAGAGTCGAGCGCTATCCAGGATTATGCTGAACACACGGGGACCGAAACATCAGAGACGCCGTCTCTTTATGACCGTAAACAGAGTGGTAATAATGTACGCGTCCCTCATCTGGAGCAGAGCAATGGCTGTATCCAGCTACAGCCGGGGCGTACACTCTATTTATCGCCTAAGCGCTCTACGGGTCAGCTGCGCATTCCGCAGTGATGGTCCCGCTAAACAAACTGGCAACAGAAGCTGTAGTTTGCCATAGAGCCCACAATGGAAGCAACACAGCAAACTCGACCTCGCACTGAGGCAAGGATGCAGAGCTTAGCACGATGGCAAGCACGCTGGACTCTGGTCGCATAGGCTTATCCCAAACTTGGAAGCCTGGATAAATCGCAAGTATGGCAATACTAATTTTTATTTAACGCAGCTCCTATCAGGCCACGGATGCTTCAGGAGCTACTTGAAGCGATTCGGCGACGACAACACACACGAGTGTTCTTGGTGCGGCAGAGGAATCATAGAAGACGCAGCGAACAGGCAGGAACTGGAGGACAGCATGGGCAGACCTATCACGGTGGACAACCTGTTCACGAGCATGATAGAGACTGCAAAAAGTGGGAAGCTGCTATCACCTTCGCAGCAGAAGTAATGCAAGAACTCAGGAGAGTTGAGCGCAGCAGACGGAGAACCGCGGATATTTAGGTAGCAAGAACATGCATGTGAAGCATTGCTTCGCGGCCGCAGGCAATCCAAGCTATTGTAAATAGCTTAGAATAAATAAAGTGAATACAAAAAAAAAAAACACACACACACATACATAGTGGCAAATGCCCGTGTTTAGGAGGGCCCTGGCCAACAGAAAATGAAGTTCACACAGTTCACACAGGCCCTGCTGTCGCAAACAACACGGCAGAGAAAGACTGACGTCGCAATAATCTGCGAGCCATACAAGCCTATCACTGGAAGCGGCTGAGTGGCAAGTAAATGCGGAAAAGCGGCCATCTGGTCCCTCAACTCACTGCTCCAGGAAGTCAGAGTAGCACACGAAGGATTCGTCAGAGCGAAAATTAATGGAATCACCGTTTACAGTTGCTATGCACCCCCAAGCTGGGAACTGTAGCGGTTCCAAAACATGCTGGAGGAAATATCAGAAGACGCTGGCAACAGAGGTCCCCTCGTCATAGCCGGAGACTTAAACGCCTAGGCCCTGGAATGGGGAAGCAAGGAAATCAACGCGAGAGGGACCACCCTGCTAAGAAGAGTTCGCGGCGATCGACTTAGGCCTTGCAAACGACGAGACAGGAACTCACGTGCTACCGCAAGGCCGGTAGAGGCTCTATTATAGACCTCACCCTGCTCAGCAGCTCACTCTATAGGCTAACCACATGGAAAGTCAGCAATGAATTCACATTCAGCGACCACCAAGCAGTACATTTCGAGATCCACATTAGAGGACGGAGAAAACAACGAGGAAACATACACGGATTCCCTACGCCATGCTCGATGGACTTGGGCAACGGAGTCAGCAGAAGACATGGCACGGCAGGAAAACATCTCAGATGCGTGCGACTTATCCATGCCCAGGAGGAAACCAAACAGAAGAGGAGCACCTTGCTACTGGTGGAACGAGGAAATCAGCGACCTAAGGAAGGCCTGCCTACGCGCTAGAAGATGCTCCCAATGAGCCCGAGGCCACCCAGATTTTGCATCTAGGCTGGATGACTTGCGGGCAGCCAAGAGAGACCTCAAAAAAAGTATTAAACAAAGCAAATCCAGCTGCTTCCAGCAAATATGCGACGAGGCCAATGTAAACCCGTGAGGCACGTCTTATAAGATCGTCACGAAGAAAATACGCAGCCAGGGAACAACCCGTGTGACCTGTCCTACCGCACTTGCCACTATAGTCGAGGCACTGTTCCTTCATCACCCAAGATTGGAGGTCGTCAACTGCTTACGCAGCACGGAACTTGTGCAGCAGGTGTCGACAGACGAAGTGGTAGTGGCAAGCAAGAAGCTAGACGACAAAAAGGTTCCAGGACCAGATGGGGTACCAAACAAGCCGCTATAGTTAGCCATACTGACGAAACCCGCCGATGGAGGTGGGGAGACAAGTATTGAGCGGTGGTTACGTTGGACATCCGCAATGCCTTTAGCTCAGCAAGCTGGTCTCGCATACTGGAAGCCCCATACCGTCCTCCCTTTTCCGTATAATAACCAACTACCTGTCCGATCGACTATTGAGTTATGATACGGAAGACGGTACTAGGAGTTACATGGTCTTAGCAGGAGTCCCATAGGAGTGGGTCTTGGGACCACTCCCTGTGGAACATAATGTACGACGAGGTGCTCAGAGTACAATTTCCCTTAGGGATGCAGAATCATAGGATTCGCTGATGATCTGGCTCTAGTAGTAGTAGGCAATGAAATAAAAGAAGTAGAAGCGGCAGCGAATGCAGCAATAAGGAACGTGGCCAGCTGGATGCGTGGCGCTAGCCTGAAGCTGGCAGGCCATAAGACAGAAGCTGTGCTTATCACAAGCCGCAAGATAGTTGAGTTTGCTAGATTTTAGGTAGACGGCGTTAGTATCACGTCGAAGGCTTCCATCAAGTATCTGGGGGCATGTTAGACAACAGGCTTAGCTTTCGACCTCACGTAGACTATTTTAGCCAGAAAGCGGCAAAAATCCAGGCGGTCTTTCGAGGATGCTACCCAACATAGGAGGACCTAGAGCAGGAGTTGTAGCCTCCGTGCTGCTCTATGCTGCACCGATATGGGCATCATCAGTTGCAAGCCAAAAAAGCCTCAGAAGAAAATGTCAGTCCCCTACAGGCTAAGCGCACTCCCCACTATTTCTGGATTCCGGACGGTGTCGGACGAGGCGGCCACAGTATGGGCAGGTATGCTGCCAGCAGATATATTGGCCAAGGAAATGGAGAACATATACAAAGCACGAATAGCGACAGGCCGATGTCATCCGACGGTCGGCGAGCGCAACATCAATGGCAACTTGGCAGGAAAGATGGAACACGGCGAACAAGGAGAGATGGACACACAAACTAATCCCCAATCTGGAGCAATGAATTAGGAGACGGAACGGAGAAATTAACTTCCACCTTACGCAGTGTATTACTGGACACGGCGAGTACAGAAAGTATCTCCACAAGTTCAGGCATGAGGACACCCCTGAGTGTCCGACCTGCCCAAATCTGGTCGAAGACCCGAACTACGTGCTGTACCAATGCTCGAGAGTACAGAGACGCAGTAGGCTCTGTACCCCCACCTGAAAGACTAGTAACGTTCATGCTGGAAAGAGAGGACAACTGGAGAAATATAAGTCAGCTCGTAATAGGCATCCAGAGGGATCTGAGACAATGCGAAAAGAAGCGATGAATAATGGAGACTGCCTAAAATAGGCGACCCATCGCCGCGAAGTAATACTTACGTAGATTTTCACCTCAATGCCGTAAGCAAAAAAAAACACACACACACACATAAATATAAGCATAATGACCCCCGCCCCCCTATCCCATGAGCGTCCACACACGCACACACACACATAATATAAACTTAAACACACTTGACCCCGATAATAAATGTAAACAACCGTGACATCACTTCCTGAGGGAGAACATACATTGCCTATCTACTATTCAAGAAACTTTGTAGGTTTTTCTTTGCCTTTCCATGGAACTCATGTACGAGCGATGATGCTAATTTCAACAAACAAAGGTTCTAGTCGGGAGCTACCGACTAGGCAACACTCTGAACCCTCTTATTTCAACACCATATACAGCTCGCGCTAAGAGCTCGTTTTAAAAAACAGAAAGTTCACTTGGCAGGGTTCGAACTCGCAACTAACCGCACTACTTGCCCCCACTACCATCCTCCTGAGCGACCACTTGCGCACACACACACTTGACTTTGATAATAAATGTAACCAAACGTGACGTCACTTCCTGAGGGAGTGTAAAATAATGAAATAGTTTTCTTTTAATTGATAGTTTATTAGCCAACGTCCTAAGACGTTGATGGTATTTTTTCGACTGATGTGTCAGTACATTTTATGTTTCTTAAAGTCTAACATTCGAGTTTTTGTATGTAAGCCTCAGTCGTATGGCAACAAGGTATTTTGTTAAATCGCATATTAGTGTGACTGCGTATTCATTACCTTGCTCTGATTTTGGTAGTGGACCGATCGTATCTATTATTACTCTATCAAAGGCCATAATTGGTGTCTCTGTTAGCGTTAAGGGGAGTTCGAGTGTGCGTTGACACTTTTGATTTTGGAATTTTTGGTCATTTTTTCACATAATTCGTGATATTACGCGTCATATTTTTTCCAATAGTAACAGCGTTTTATTTTTGCAACAGTTTTTTTGTTGTACCCGTATGCCCTCCTTGAATTAGATTATCATGGAATGTAGACAGTATTTCTTCGATTTCTTTATTACTTTCTATTGTGGTCACCATCTGGAGTAGCGCTACTCTTAGCTTTTTCAATTTCTTATTGCCCATTTCTTTAAAGGAGTCTATTGAAACGTATTCAAAGATTTCTTCTGCACGTGCCATTTTGAGTTGTTTGATACTATATATACCGTCTTCTTTTTTCAAGCCTTTTGGAAGAATTAATTCTAAATCAAAGATTCCCATTTTAAAAAACACGGCGATCAAATTTAAATGCAAGGTCACTACTTTCTTAACATCATCATTTCGAATGACGTTGTATATATTGGGCATCGAAGTGTCAGGTTGCTTTTGCAATTCGGATTTTAGTCCTTGCACAGGATTAATTCGGTTCCACTTGAACTTCTTGTAGTGATTTTCAATACGTTAGGTGATATGTTTTTTAATTCTTTAATTGTGATGCGTTTGTGCTTTGCCCTTGAGATATTCTACAGTAAAGCTATACTCTTCTAAGTCTAATCTCATTCTTGTTAATTTTGAACTTTGATTCACAATTTAAAACTAATATGTCAATGGTCTATGATCTGTTTTTGATTTTGAAAGGTTGACCTTATATATATGAATCGAAAAAGTGTTATTTCCCAGTGTATTGCTGCCAACCTCTTGTTCGGTTGTATTTTTATCAACCACAATAATAGCAATAATAAAGGTAATAACAATGTTCGAGTTAAGTAGGCTAACTCGGAAAAACATGAAGCCCCTTAAGATATTCACAAAGAAATACAAAAGTTAACACAGTATTTTTATTAAAATTAATAATGAAAAAAGAGGCAACGCATTTACGCTATTGCTTGATACTGGTGCAGACATATCTCTATTAAAAGCAAATGTTGATATATTTGAAAACAGAAAATTCAAACAAATATCCAAATATCTAGAATTGGTGAAGGTTCAGTAGTTTCTGAAGGTTTACCATTCGTAGAATTATCTACAGGAAAATAAGTCATTCCACAACGAATTTCATAAAGTCGGACAACATTTTCCAATACTCAAAGCGATAGCATTATTGGTAAAGATTTCTTTAAAAAATATAGTTGCACCAACAATTCACACTTGTGATAGCCAATGTCACAATACTTCCAAGTCGTTCTGAAGTAGTCCGTCATTGTCAACCATTATTGTTTCGCTAGAAAACAATATTTTCATTCCAGATCAACAAATTGATAAACGAATATACACTAGAAATACAATTTTTTACAATAATCAAGCAGCTATTTGTCCGAAGATTAATTTTTCAACAAATTCAATAGAAATAGTAAATCTTAACGACATTTAAAGAGAAAAGCTAACTGACTATAGAAAAACAGCCCAAGAAATTAGCAAAGTTAGCCGAAGGAAATGGTGATGGAAAACTTACAAAAGACTTTCCCCAATTATTTAAAAAAACAACTTAAAGATCTCTTTACCAAGTATACTGACGTATTCGGACTTGAAACCGAATCAACTGACAACTAAACATTTTTGTGGCCCCTTGCAGAGGGTATTATAATTTTGTCACGTGCAAATGTGTAACGCATAGAAGGAGACATCTCCGACCCCATAAAGTATACATATTCTTGATCAGTATCAACAGCCGAGTTGATATAGCCATGTCCGTCTGTCCGTCTGTCTGTTTCTATGCGAACTAGTCTCTCAGTTTTAAAGCTATCTTTATGAAACTTTGCAGAAGTCCCTCCTTCTGTTGCACGCAGTACATATGTAAAAACCAGCTGGATCGGACTGCTATATCATATAGCTGCCATAGGAACGATCGGTCGAAAAGTAGGTTCTTGTATGAAAAACATTTTTGTTTATAAAGTTATCTTTACTAAACTTGGTATTTATTAGTTTTACTACGTTCGAAGGCTTCCATCAAGTATCTGGGGGCATGTTAGACAACAGGCTTAGCTTTTCGACCTCACGTAGACTATTTTATCCAGAAAGCGGCAAAAATCCAGGCGGTCTTTCGAGGATGCTACCCAACATAGGAGGACCTAGAGCAGGAGTTGTAGCCTCCGTGCTGCTCTATGCTGCACCGATATGGGCATCATCAGTTGCAAGCCAGGAAAAGCCTCAGAAGAAAATGTCAGTCCCCTACAGGCTAAGCGCACTCCCCACTATTTCTGGATTCCGGACGGTGTCGGACGAGGCGGCCACAGTATAGGCAGGTATGCTGCCAGCAGATATATTGGCCAAGGAAATGGAGAACATATACAAAGCACGAATAGCGACAGGCCGATGTCATCCGACGGTCGGCGAGCGCAACATCAATGGCAACTTGGCAGGAAAGATGGAACACGGCGAACAAGGAGAGATGGACACACAAACTAATCCCCAATCTGGAGCAATGAATTAGGAGACGGAACGGAGAAATTAACTTCCACCTTACGCAGTGTATTACTGGACACGGCGAGTACAGAAAGTATCTCAGGCATGAGGACACCCCCTGAGTGTCCGACCTGCCCAAATCTGGTCGAAGACCCGGAACACGTGGCTGTACCAATGCTCGAGGTACAGGAGACGCAGTAGGCTCTGTACCCCCACGCTGAAAGAGCCAGTAACGTTCATGCTGGAAAGAGAGGACAACTGGAGAAATATAAGTCAGCTCGTAATAGGCATCCAGAGGGATCTGAGACAATGCGAAAAGAAGTTATTGAATAATGGAGACTGCCTAAAATAGGCGACCCATCGCCGCGAAGTAATACTTACGTAGATTTTCACCTCCAATGCCGTAAGCAAAAAAAAACACACACACACACATAAATATAAGCATAATGACCCCCGCCCCCCTATCCCATGAGCGTCCACACACGCACACACACACACATAAATATAAACTTAAACACACTTGACCCCGATAATAAATGTAAACAACCGTGACATCACTTCCTGAGGGAGAACATACATTGCCTATCTACTATTCAAGAAACTTTGTAGGTTTTCTGCCTTTCCATGGAACTCATGTACGAGCGATGATGCTAATTTCAACAAACAAAAGGTTCTAGTCGGGAGCTACCGACTAGGGAATACCCTGAACCCTCTTATTTCAACACCATATACAGCTCGCGCTAAGAGCTCGTTTTAAAAAACAGAAAGTTCACTTGGCAGGGTTCGAACTCGCAACTAACCGCACTACTTGCCCCCACTACCATCCTCCTGAGTGACCACTTGCGCACACACACAATTCTGACTTTGATAATAAATGTAACCAAACGTGAGCGTCACTTCCTGAGGAGTGTAAAATAATGAAATAGTTTTCTTTTAATTGATAGTTTATTAGCCAACGTCCTAAGACGTTGATGGTATTTTTTCGACTGATGTGTCCTTAGAATTTTTATGTTTGTTCTTAAGTCTAACATGTCGAGTTTTTGTATGTAAGCCTCCAGTCGTATGGCAACAAGGTATTTTGTTAAATCGCATATTAGTGTGACTGCGTATTCATTACCTTGCTCTGATTTTGGTAGTGGACCAGATCGTATCTATTATTGCCGCTCTATCAAAGGCCATAATTGGTGTCTCTGTTAGCGTTAAAAGGAGTTCGAGTGTGCGTTGACACTTTTGATTTTTGGAATTTTTGGTCATTTTTTCACATAATTCGTGATATTACGCGTCATATTTTTCCAATAGTAATAGCGTTTTATTTTTGCAATAGTTTTTGTTGTACCCGTATGCCCTCCTTGAATTAGATTATCATGGAATGTAGACAGTATTTCTTCGATTTCTTTATTACTTTCTATTGTGGTCACCATCTGGAGTAGCGCTACTCTTAGCTTTTTCAATTTCTTATTGCCCATTTCTTTAAAGGAGTCTATTGAAACGTATTCAAAGATTTCTTCGCACGGTGCCATTTTGAGTTGTTTGATACTATATATACCGTCTTCTTTTTCAAGCCTTTGGAAGAATTAATCTAAATCAAAGATTCCCATTTTAAGAAACATTTGATCAAATTTAAATGCAAGGTCACTACTTTCTTAACATCATCATTTCGAATGACGTTGTATATATTGGGCATCGAAGTGTCCGGTTGCTTTTGCAATTCGGATTTTAGTCCTGCACAGGATTAATTCGGTCTACTTGAACTTCTTGTAGTGATTTTCAATACGTTAGGTGATATGTTTTTTAATTCTTTAATTGTGATGCGTTTGTCTTTGCCCTTGAGATATTCTACAGTAAAGCTATACTCTTCTAAGTCTAATCTCATTCTTGTTAATTTTGAACTTGGATTCACAATTTAAAACTAATATGTCAATGGTCTATGATCTGTTTTGATTTTGAAAGGTTGACCTTATATATATGGTCGAAAAAGTGTTATTTCCCAGTGTATTGCTGCCAACTCTTGTTCGGTTGTATTTTTATCAACCACAATAATAGCAATAATAAAGGTAATAACAATGTTCGAGTTAAGTAGGCTAACTCGGAAAAACATGAAGCCCCTTAAGATATTCACAAAGAAATACAAAAAGTTAACACAGTATTTTTTATTAAAATTAATAATGAAAAAAGAGGCAACGCATTTACGCTATTGCTTGATACTGGTGCAGACATATCTCTATTAAAAGCAAATGTTGATATATTTGAAAATATAAATTCAAACAAATATCCAAATATCTAGAATTGGTGAAGGTTCAGTAGTTTCTGAAGGTTTACCATTCGTAGAATTATCTACAGGAAAATAAGTCATTCCACACGAATTTCATAAAGTCGGACAACATTTTCCAATACCAAGCGATAGCATTATTGGTAAAGATTTCTTTAAAAAATATAGTTGCACCAACAATTCACACTTGTGATAGTAATGCCACAATACTTCCAGGTCGTTCTGAAGTAGTCCGTCAAATCAATATTGTTTCGCTAGAAAACAATATTTTCATTCCGGATCAACAAATTGATAAACGAATATACACTAGAAATACAATTTACAATAATCAATAAACATTTGTCCGAAGATTAATTTCAACAAATTCAATAGAAATAGTAAATCTTAACGACATTTAAAGAGAAAAGCTAACTGACTATGAAACAGCCCAAGAAATTAGCAAAGTTAGCCAGGAAATGGTGATGGAAAACTTACAAAAGACTTTCCCCAATTATTTAAAAAACAACTTAAAGATCTCTGCACCAAGTATACTGACGTATTCGGACTTGAAACCGAATTAATGACAACTAAACATTTTTATACCCTTGCAGAGGGTATTATAATTTTGTCGTGAAATGTGTAACGCATAGAAGGAGACATCTCCGACCCCATAAAGTATACATATTCTTGATCAGTATCAACAGTCGAGATTGATATAGCCATGTCCGTCTGTCCGTCTGTCTGTTTCTATGCGAACTAGTCTCTCAGTTTTAAAGCTATCTTTATGAAACTTTGCAGAAGTCTCTTTCTGTTGCACGCAGTACATATGTAAAAACCAGCTGGATCGGACCACTATATCATATAGCTGCCATAGGAACGATCGGTCGAAAAGTAGGTTCTTGTATGAAAAACATTTTTGTTTATAAAGTTATCTTTACTAAACTTGGTATTTATTAGTTTTACTACGTTCCCCATATATATGCAAAATCCTATTAAGATCGGACAACTATATCATATAGCTACCATAGGAACGATCGGTCGAAAATTAAGTTTTTGTATAGAAAATTTGTATGTTTTTTCAAGATATCTTGACCAAACTCGGTATTTATTAGTTTAACTAAGCTCCCCATATATATGCAAAATTCTATTAAGATCGGGCAACTATAATCATATAGCTGCCATAGGAAGGATCGGTCGAAAATTAAGTTTTTGTATGGAAAATTTTTATGTTTTTCAAAATATCTTGACCAAACTCGGTATTTATTAGTTTTACTACGCTCCCCATATATATGCAAAATCCTATTAAGATCGGACAACTATATCATATAGCTGCCATAGGAACGATCGGTGGAAAAATAGGTTCTTGTATGAAAAATATTTTTGTTTAGCAAGTTTTCTTGATCAAACTCGGCATTTATTAGTTTTACTATGCTCCTCTATATATATGCAAAATCCTATTAAGATCGGACCACTATATCATATAGCTACCATAGGAACGATCGGTCGAAAATTAAGTTATGTGGAAAACTTAGTTGTTTTTCAAGATATTTAACTATGGACCTTATATATGTGCAAAATTCTATCAACATCGGACCGCTATATCATCATAGCTGCCATAGGAACAATCGGTCGAAAACTAAGTTGTTGTATAAAAACTTTTTTATTTTTCAAGATATCTTGACCAAACTCGGCATTTATTAGTTTAACTATGCTTCCTCCACTTATGTAAAATCTTATTTACATCAGACTACTATATCATATAGCTTCCATAGGAACGATCGGTCTAAAATTATGTTGTTGTATGGTAACCTTTTTTGTTTTTCAAGGTATCTTAACCATACTCGGCATTAACTATTTTCCCTGTGCTTCTTAGATATGGGCAAATCACTATGAGCATTATGAGGGTAAGGGTATCAAATCTTCGGCGTGCCGAAGATATCACTTCTTTCTCGTTTAAATTCATTTAAAGATAAAAATTCCAAAATTTGTTCATTTGAGTGACACCTGAAAGTTAGCAATTTTATGTATTTCGGCTTCTGAATTAAACCTTTTGAAATAATTGACCTAAGTCGAATTTTCCATTGGAGTACAAATCATTAACTGAAAATTATGAAATGATTCGTTTTCCTCTTTAAAGTAAACAATTTATTTTCCCGACTTCATAGACGTTGGGCTCTTTTAGATCTTTTTGATTTATTTAAAATTTTATTTTATATCATCTGCGCAGATATTTTCCTGAAATTTTTATGATCTTGTTTAAACCATTAACATTTTGCTATTCATGTCAATAAGTGTCTCTATGTTTATGCTGGATAATGCATCCGCTTCATGGTTATCTTTCCCCTTGAGGTATTCTACCGTAAATTGGTATTCTTCTAAGTCTAGTCTCATCCTGGTTAATTTATATGTGGGATCTTTCATTTAAAACAAATAGATTAGCGGTCTATGGTCTGCTTTAACTAAGAAATGCCTTCTATAAACATATGGTCTGACGTGTTTCATTGCATTCAGTGAATAGCAGCTAACATTCCTGCTCTGTAGTTGGTTTATTAGCTTTCTCCCTGTGTGAAAGCTCGGGAAGCGCATGCAATTGGCAATTCCACACCGTTGTACTCTTGGGATAGTACAGCACCACATGCATGTTTACTTGCATCTGGAATTATGCAATTTGAGAGATTTCTTTGGTACCAAGGGAAGTGGTCTGTTGTATTCTGAGATAGATGGTTTTACTATACCATCTTTTATTAGTTTTTCGATCTGTCTGTTAATTTCTGGCTTTTCTGTTTCTGCATTTCTGTAGATTTTAATATAAACGGGTGTTTTGATTGCTAATCTTAATTTTTGTTTTTAAAAATTTTTACTAGAAATTGCTTCTGTTTCTAAACCAAATATGTCACTGTATTAAGTACAAAGATTAGTAAGCTTATTTTTAAAATGCTCATGGAATTTTAATTTTTTCAGGACTTCATTATTTCTATTGTAGTGGCTTGCAATTTGTGTTTTAATTTCGTTATCTTCTATTGATTTGAATTTAACTTTTGTGGATTTTGTATTTATATATTCCTAATTTTTGTATCTAAAATACGAACTATTGCTCTATTACTTGCAACATACTGTTAGCTTTTAATACTCCAGGGTGAATTTCCTGGCTTGGTATCAATACAGTATTTTCATTAGTCAGAAATGTAATTTTTCTCATTACTTCTGGTCTAGCTGGTAATAATATTGAGTTTTAAATATCATTATGTAATAGTGGTACTTGTATTTGATAATTTAGAGATTGTGGTTTCATGATGAATTCATCATGTTGGTAATCTATTATACAATTAAATTTTCTGATGAAGTCGAGTCCAAGAATTCCGTCGCATCATATGGGAAATTCATTGTGTTCTATTTGGAAATTGTGACTGATTACGAAGTAATCGAAAAGTAGATCAATTGTAGCTTGTCCAAATGACTGTTTCGTTCCCTGTCCAATTCTTGTGATATTTATTTTATGGTTTTGATTTATATGTCAATCTATTTCATTATTCTTTAAAATTGAGACATTTGCTCCTGTATCTACTAACAGATTTAATGATATATAATTTTTTCCATTTTGTATTTTTATGAGACTACTGAGACTTAGATGTGTTGTTATTTATGTAGCCGCCGAGGAGAGTAATTCTGGTAAAACAATACATTATTAGATTGTCCAGTTTCTTCAGTGGAACTGTTGACAAATTTGGATATGGCATCATTAATGCTATTGAATGTGCCTGCCTGCATGATAAGTTTTACCTTATCGATTGCACAGTTTTTGGTCATTGCCTTTACTGCTTGGGCTATACTGTGTTTATTGGCTAATTCTGGCGTTAAGCCAACGTTTATAAAGGCTCCTTCTAAAACTTTTGTTAACTGATCAACCTCTTGAGTGTACTGGTTGGCAGTTTGGCTTTTTTGTTGCAAGCTTAGAAGTTTGGCTGACAATACTTCGACTGATTCGCCTTTTACTGTGCTTGAAAATTTTGCAATGATTTGAGCGATAGTTTGCGCATTGCTTATTAAATTTCTTGCACGGCCTTTTAGATTTGTCTTGATTAGACTGGCAGCTGTTGCTTCATAATCTTCTTTTAGTGAGTCTATAAGACTCAAAGCATCTGTGAAGCTTTGTAAGTTTTCTGCCTTTACGTTACGTGCCTGCTTGTTTCTCGGAGGAACGCCTATAATTGGTTGCCTTTTCTTAAAATTAATAGCAATTAATATCATTTCTTACTGCATTTATCTTTGCAGTCATTTACAATCTCATGCAAGCGGACGTTTCCCTCAATTTCACAGGTGTCTCCCAGTGCTATCTCTGATAAGCGATCTTGGTTCTCATGCACGTGAACATTTCTTCACCAGGTGCGTATAATTGTTACATATACTTATGATTAAGGACAATGTACATTCATTTCAAAAAAATGAAATTCTTTTCTCGGCGAACAACACAAAGAAAGGACGTCACCGAAAGCTAATGCCAACCGCCGTTGGGAACAACGTGGGAGAACAAATATAATAAATATAATAAAGATTCGCGCACGTATATATATATATGTTACGAAGTTCCCTTGGAGGGTTCGAACTCTCTACTTGCCGCCGCCTCTACCAAGCAGCCACACCAATACTTAACTCTTAATGAGAAAAAAACCAATTAAAATAGCAGCACAGAAAACAATACAATCGCAATAGCAACACTGTTGATAGAGTTCAAAGCAGACGCGCATGAATGTGTGTGTGACATGTATGAGAAATTCTTGCAATTTGCGCTTGCTGCCGTAAACACGCGGGCTGCTAAAACATATTTTCTTTTTTGTTTCTTAACCGATCTTGATGAAATTTTCTACAGTACATCATATTTTACTAAAAAATATTCGTGTATTATCAAAGGGTCAATTTCATTTAAATTGTGGCTGAAATTGTGGGCAGCATAAATTGGTTTGTTTACTTGATTAATTGCTATGAGGTGGTAGCAGGGAGGTGGTGATAGGTTTAAAATGAATGATACTTGATGTGTATATACTATTCTAGAAGCTACTTGTCAAGATTGAAGAGTCTAGCTCTTATTATATACCAAAACTGTACAAATAAAAAACAGGATTTCGTTATCAAATTTTATCGATAACTTGGAAACGGGACAACTTATCGAATATCGGAAACAAACTCGATCTGCGCGGGCACTAGAAGGACCTACAGCTAAAATTTCAAGTCTCTAGTTCTTATAGGTTCTGAGATTTTTGACAGACGGACGGACAGAAAGACAGACGGACATGGCTAGATCGACACGGCTATTGATGCTGATCAAGAATATACCTTACGGGGTCGGAGATGCTTTCTTCCGCTTGTTACATACATTTGCACAAATACATTATACCCTTTTTAACCACTTTCAATGGGTTCACGGTATAAAAACCATATCAGCTAACGTACTAAACGTCACTACAAGAAGTTCAAGTAGACAGAATGAATACTGCGCAGGACCGGACACTTCGATACTCAATATATATAACGTCATTCGAAATGATGATGTTAAGAGAGTAGCGACCTTGCATTTAAATTTGGCCAAATGTTTCATAAAACATAGGAAACAGATTATTGCAAGAATTGATGTTGTTGATCTCTATACCAATGCAATCTTTGATTTAGATCAATTTTTCCAAAGGCTTGAAGAAGAAGCCGGCTTATATAGTATCAAACAACTCAAAATGGAACCGTGCTAAAAAATCTTTGAATACGCGTCAATTGATTACTTTAAAGAAATGGGCAATAAAAAATTGAAAAAGCTAAGAGTAGCGCTAATCCAGCCGGTGACCACAATAAAAAAGTAATAAGCGAAAAAATACTGTATACACTCCATGATAATCCAATTCAACTAGGGCATACGGGTAAAATATTGGAAAAAATATGACGCGTGATGTCACGAATTATGTGAAAAAGTGCCCAAAATGCCAAAAATCAAATAAATCAAATCAAAAGTGTCAACGCACACACGAACTCTTTTAACACTAGCAGAGACACCAATTATGGCCTTTGATAGAGTAGTAATAGACACGATCGGTACGCAGTCACACTGATATGCGATTTAACAAAATACCTTGTTGCCATACTAATACCAAACAAAAGTGCAAAAACTGTAGCAAAAGCTATTTTCGATGATTTTATTTTGAAATATGGTCCAATGAAGACGTTCATTACGGACATGGGAACACAATACAAAAACTCAGTTATAGGAAATTTATGTAAATACCTTGGTATCAAAAGCATAACTTCAACAGCACACAACCACCAGACTTTGGCAACAGTAGAGCGAAGCCATAGAACATTCAACGAATTCATTAGTTCCTTTATATCAGTTGATAAAACTGATTGGGATACTTGGCTACAATATTTTTATTGTTTCAATACAACACCTTCCACAACGCACAACTACTGCCCATACGAACTAATTTTTAGCAAAAACCCAAACATTAAGAAGGCATTTAACAGTGATAATGAACACATTGAACCTTTATATAATGCAGAGGATTATGCTAAAGAATCAAAATATAGATTGGAAATAACATATAAAAGAGCTAGAATAATGCTTGAACAAAACAAGCAAAAAAATAAACTTATATACGATAATAAAATAAAGAATATATAATTAAACAAAGATATTAAAATAAAGAATATATAATTAAACATAGATAGTGAAGTAAAGGATATATAATTAAACATAGGAGATAACTTACTGTTAAGAAATTAAACAGGGCATAAGTTAGATCCACTATATACAGGACCATTTAAGGTCATAGAAATATAACCTAACGAAAACATAGTTATAAAGAACAATAAGAACAAAAAACATACAGAACATAAGGATAATTTAAAATTGTTTGATAAGTAAAAAAAAAAAGAATGGCTGGCCACCATATTAAAAACAAAAAATTTATATTTTTCTTTTCATATTCATTTATTCATATTTTATATTCATTATATCTTGTTTTATTCAACAAAAACTATTCAAATATTGTGACTTCAATTTTATTTTCAAAAAAAAATGTTTAAGTTTATATTTATGTGTGTGTGTGTGTAAGTGGACGCTCATGGGATAGGGGGCGGGGGTTGTTAATTTTATATTTATGTGTGTGTGTGTGCGTAAGTGGATACTCATGGGGAAGGGGAGCGGGGGCGGGAGTCTCATCTTTCCACTTGTGTGTGGGGAGCAAGATCAAATAGAGGAGGGGGGACTGCATTGGTGACGCGTGCGCAAATTGGGAAGGGAGGTGGAAGTGGAATTGGATGGACCTGGGGAAAGGGACGGGAGTGTAATGGTTCCAGTTGTGTGTGTAAATGTGATTGGTTGGGATGGTGAAAAGAGGAGGGGGAGTGTGTTGGTGACGCATGCGCAAGCTGCTATGTTGTAGCATGGGCAACATATTTATAATACATACTCAACCAATGTAAGGGTATATGAGATCAAATAAACAATAACCCATTTAGCGACACTTTGTTGCTAAACATATTGCAACCCAAAGTGCATTCGAAAGCGCAGAATATGCAACGTCTGCATATACAATACGATATATACATGCTCAATGTATATGCCTTAAGTGTTTGCTAGTATACATGCTCCCGCTCTGCCGCTGTACTCAGCGACTGAGTCTTAAATACAAAACTCTAATGTTAGACTTAAAAACAAACATATAATTGAACATCAGTCGACAAAATATCATCAACGTCTTAGGACGTATTCCAATAAATGATCAATAAAAGTAAAACTGTTTAACTAATTTTACATGGCGACCGTGACAGTGGTTTGCCGTTTGTGTTAAATATGTGTAAAAAAAAACATTAAAAAAAAAAAACAAAAACCCAAAAATTTTTTTTTTTAAATATAAATTTTGTTGAAAAATCATAAACTTTTTCAATATGGGTTGGTTTGGCAGTGACGACACTCAAAAAAAAAACAATACGGCCAATGCGCGAAAGCGCTACTTGAGAAATACTAAAATCTGTTAGGCTTTTTTTACTAATACATGCGGTTGGACTATTAATTGTATAAATAAAAATTGTCAGCCAACCGTATGCCCTTACTAACACAACTTTTTTTTTCCTTTTCCTAAATCAGATTAAAATTGAAATTTACAATTATTGAACAGTTTTCAAAGATTATTTTATTAAAAATTATAGAAACTAAAAAATTAAAATAGAATACGGCCAACTTGGTCAATAATGTCACAATCGTAGACCACACTGAAGATATACAATCTTTGTCTTACTTCTCATTTTAACAATCGTATCAGTTTGTCAATTTTTGTTGATCATTTACATAAAACACATTAAAAAAATTAAAAAACGTTATGCGGGCAGAGCCATCAACCTAAGCGGAATATAAAAACTCATAATTCTTTACATTAATAGAGTTGAAAACACCAAAAATGATAAAGATCATTGAAGATATGTATATACATAAAAGACCCGAATAATTTTCGAATAATTGCGTTACCTATTTTACAAAAACATCGCGAATTCATTAGCATATACCAATTCGACCAATACATGTCACATTCGGCCAGAACACTAGCCTATTACTTTAATGCTCACAAAATAAAAAGGGACAAGTACTTAGTACATTGCCTTATGTACAAGAACAAAATTATAAATCCAGACCACTCGATACTAGTGCCGGCAATAATATTTCTGGTGCGACTGCATCGTAAGGCATTCCTAAAATATTATGGAATACATGAGAGAAAAACATTAATGACTCCAAAGATCAATTTGATAAGTCATACAAATGCGTTAAAAAAGATGCACCAATTAATGCCGAAACACTAATATACCATGTTCAGATACTGGTAAAATAATATAATAACATAGTGCAGGCAAAATGAACTTCAAGATAAGTTCACACAAGAGCATTCAAAATACAAATATGTCGGAGAGGAAGCACTGTAGCATCTCGATAGGCATGAGACCTCAAGGTGTGACCATGGGTTGTGCTGGTAGATACTAGTTCTGGTAGAATGGGGACTCAGTTTGCAAACTGAGGCTGTGTGTGGCTTCGTATGCGTTGCTAGATCTGGTCTCTCTCTCTGGTCTGTTCTGTTTCCAGCGTGGCGTGAGGTGTTCACGTGTGGGTATTTAAGAGACAATAATGAGCAACAAAGGCAACGAAGACTCGCTGCATCCGCCAGACCTGAGTACGGAACACCAGAATCCGAACGGTCAAGCAACCAACAATGACGACCTGCAGGGAGACGACTTCAATTCTCCGACATCAGAAGTGGGATTCCGCCCCTAACCAAACTCCTTCAAGGGATGTCTTCGCGTTGCTAGAGCAGCAAAACCGGAATTTTCTGGAACTGGTTTAGAGGCTACAGATGCCGGCGAGCGAGTTACAACAGACTAGCGAGATTTGCTTGCCGAAATATAATCCGGACATTGCTGGGGTGGATGCCACGCAGTGGTGCGCTACGGTGGACATCATTTTACGAGCAAAACCGTTAAGTGATAGCGCTCTTATATTAGCGTTGAGTAAAGCTTTGGAAGGCGCAGCGGCCCAGTGGTTATCACAAATATGCTACCCAGAAATAACTTGGCAACATTTCAGACAATTGTTTGAGCAGCGATACGAGACATCGGAGACGCCAGCCGCCGTTATTTTAAATTTTCTTAATAGTCGCCCAAGCAACGGTGAAAGCTTGTCTGTTTTTGCGAGTCGCAGCGTGACGTCCCTGTGCACAAAATTGCGTAATTTGAGTTCTGAACAAATTTCCATCGCGCTGGTTCTTGGGCACATGGCTAATTTCGACCGGCGTTTGCAACGAATGACACAACGCATGTAAACAATCGACGTGAACTGCAAGCGGAGCTGCAAGTATTCTCAGCGCTGAAAGAGCGTCCTTTTGCATCAAACTGGGAACCAGAGGCCAAGCGTGCTAAAACTGTGGAACTCAAATGTTATCAGTGTGGAAAACCAGGTCATAAAAAGCAAGTCTGTAGATCTGGAATGGGATTCCAGATTTCGGCAACTGGAAAGGAGTGGCGTTCAGGGCAGCCTCGTCATGGAAGGGCAAATGTAACTTGCTACAGATATCAGGAGCCGGACATGTTGCCAGTAATTGCCAAAAAAAGTGCAGAATACCGGATTGGGAGTAAGATCAAAAAAAAGAGTGGAGCTCTGCGCTATAGTAGAGCCTCAAACGAGTATGCTGGTCAATGGTGATATCTCGTTAAAGGTTATAGGTAATGCCAATACTTACAGTACTGTACAAGTTGAATCAAACGTGATGATTGATGGTAATTATTTTGTTGTTTTGTTTCATATAGTACCAGACGAATGTATGAAAAATAATATTGTAATTGGCAGAGAAATATTGGCTCAAGGGTTTTTAGTGGAAGTTTCTTACGATAACTTTAAGATTGTTCAAACTAAAGTTGTGAACGTTTGTGAAACCGTTCAACCTACTAATTTTGATAACATTGAAACTGAAATGGTGGGAAATGAAAAAGAAAGTTTAATATCATTACTAAAGCAACACTCAAAATCTTTATCGAAGGCACTCCGCAAACGCCTGTGAGTACTGGGGAAATGCATATTCGTTTGATTGATTCGACTAAGACTGTGCAAAGGCCACCATACAGATTTAGTCCAAGCGAAAGGGAGTTAGTACGTGCTAATATTAAAGAATTAACCGAGTATAAAGTTATCAGACGTAGTAGTTCACCATTTGCTAGTCCTGCATTATTAGTAAAGAAGAAAAACGGTGCAGCAAGACTTTGTGTTGATTATAGAGAGTTAAATAAAAATACAGTAGCTGATAAGTTTCCATTACCGTTGATATCAGACCAAATAGCTAGACTCAGGGGAGCTAAATATTTCACTTCTCTGGACATGGCTAGCGGGTATTACCAGATTTCAATGCACCCTGAATCAATTGAATATACTGCTTTTGTTACTCCTGATGGGCAGTACGAATTTCTTTCGATGCCCTTTGGATTAAATAACGCACCCTCAGTGTTTCAAAGAGCTGTATTGAAAGCACTTGGCAGTCTTGCTCACTAGTTTGTAATCGTTTATATCTCTTATATATCTCTTATATCTCTCTCTCTCTCATTTAACATTTCGAAGTGCTTTTTCTTGAGATCTACAGTTCGTTACCTTGGCTATGAGATAAAAGCGGGGAGATACGTCCAAATTTAAGCAAAATAAAATCGCTAGTGGCGTTGCCTCCACCGAAGTCAGTTGCTACTCTAAGACAGTTCATTGGGTTAGCGTCATATTTTCGTCAATTCATTCCGGGGTTTTCACAACTGATGAAGCCTTTATATTTTCTCACATCTGAAAAGAATAGTTTTCATTGGCAGCCACAGCATGAAGAAATTCGCAGTAAAATCATCAGTGTATTAACAAACAAGCCTGTTTTGATTATTTTTGATCCCCAGTTTCCGATAGAACTGCATACCGACGCCAGCTCTATCGGGTATGGTGCTATCCTTTTGCACCGCATTAACTCTAAACCTCATGTGGTTGAATATTATAGTAGAGCAACTAGCTCCTGTGAGTCCAGGTACACATCCTATGAATTGGAAACGTAGGCTGTCGTGTATGCTGTAAAACATTTTCGCCACTATCTGCATGGGAGAAAATTTGTGATTTTTACTGACTGTAATTCAATCAAATCTTCTCGAAATAAAGTCAAATTGTCACCTAGGGTTTACCGTTGGTGGGAGTTTTTGCAAACATTTGAATTCGAAATTGAATACAGAGAAGGTAAACGCATGGCACACGTGGACTTTCTATCTAGGAATCCGGTGTGTCAAAAGAATAAATCAGTACCAAGTAAAATAGAAGAGAAGCGAATTGACCTAACAGAAATATCGGAAAACTGGATACTGGTGGAACAACAAAAGGATCCAGAAATATCAGAAATCTTAACTAAGTTGAAGAATGACGATTTACCATTGGCATTAGTTGCCACTTATGAAATTAGATCAAATGTTTTGTATAGAAAGATTCAGAGGAATTCAAGAACTCGTTGTTTACCGGTAGTTCCTCGTGCGTTCCGCTGGTCAGTTATAAATCAGGTATATCGAGAAAATTGAGCGGAAAAAGTGATCGTAAAGAATATATCATTGTACAAATCGAAGCTTTTAATAAATACGTTTATCTGTTTCACACCTTCTCTTTGGATGCTAATCTCTATATATATAACTGTTTGTCCTGACTGACTGACTGACTGACTGATTGGTGATCAACCCACAGCCCAAACCGTAAGAGCTAGGAAGCTGAAATTTTCACTGTAGCTACCTCGTGTGATGTAGGTGCCTCAAACTTATTTTCAAAGATCTTTGTTCAAATTCATTTGAGGGGTGTTTCACACTTTTAGGAAAATCCGTTCCTCCTTGGTGGAAATGGAGGTCAAAGATTTGGTGGGTGACGTTTCGCGCTCAAATTCATTTCCAGAGATCTATACGAAAAATCATTTGATACGTGTTTCACACTTTTCGCAGAATTCAAACTTCTTCGGGGGGAATGCGATTTAAAGATTTTTTGGGTGAAGTTTTAAGTTGTGTCCGATTTGCTTCAAACTTTTTTTCAAAGCTCTACATAAGAACTTAATAAATACGTATTTCAGCGATTTGGAAAATTCCACCCCCAACAGTGGTAAATTGGCGGAAAAAGGTTGTATGAAAGTTTTTTGTTTACCATCCGATCGGCCCCACACTTATTTTCAAAGATCTTTGTTCAAATTCATTTAAGGGGTGTTTCACACTTTTCGAAAAATCCGTTCCTCCTTGGTGGAAATGGAGGTTAAAAATTTGGTGGGTGACGTTTCGCGCTCAAATTCGTTTCCAAAGATCTATAAGAAAAATCATTTGAGACGTGTTTCACACTTTTTTGCAGAATCCAAACTTTTTCGGGTGGAATGCGGCTCAAAGATTTTTTGGGCGAAGTTTTAAATTGTGTCCGATTTGCTTCAAACTTATTTTAAAAGCTCTACATAAGAATGTAATAAATACGTGTTTCAGCGATTTGGGAAATTCCACTCGCAACAGTGGTAAATTGGCGGAAAGCGTTTGTATGAAAGTTGTTTGTTTACCGTCCGATCAGTTTCAAAATCATTTCAAATTTGTTTGAGAGCATTGATTTTATAACATACGTGCCACGGGCAAGGCCGGGTTATACCCGCTAGTACTTGTATAAACGCAATGAAATCTTCGATTGCCATTTTTGGCGTGCCAACACGTTTTATTGCCGATCAGGGGCGCAGCTTCACAGGCGCAAAGTTTGTGCAATTTTGTTCTAACCAAAAGATACAAATACATCTAATTGGAACAGGTGCAAGTCGAGCCAACGGTCAAGTCGAAAGGGTTATGAGTACACTAAAGAATCTGTTGACGGCTGTTAAGACAAGTGCTAGATCGTGGCAAGATGCACTGGGGAATGTACAGTTAGCCCTTAACTGTACAGTTAATCGTAGCCCTAAGTGTAGTCCTCTAGAACTTTTGATTGGTAAAGTTGCGCGTCCACTTGGGTTGATTCCTATTAGTGATACCGAAACTGAAATTGACAAGATTAAATTAAGGCAGTTGGCCGCTAAGAACTTGGAAGAGGTCGCTAGATATGAGAAGACAAAATTTGATAAGATAAGGTAATTAGGTTCTATGTGGGTGACTTTGTGTTGCTTAAAAACAGTGAGAGACAGCAAACGAAATTAGATCCAAAGTTCAGAGGCCATTTTTGGTGGTCGAGGTATTGGATGGAGACCGATACGTTTTAAAGTCTACACAGAACAATAGACGTTACAAGTATCCACACGAAAGTCTGCGGAAGTTACCGGATGTGCAAATTCCAGAAGAGCTTGATGTAAATTATAAAGAACAAAGTCTGTTGGAAAAGTCTGTTGATACAGAAGAGTGTTCGTGAAGTAATGTGATTGACGATGGACGATTGCTTTAGAAATATGTTTGATGAATTCGTGAAGCCAAGTGTTGGGCGATGGACGAGCAATGTGGTTGATGAATGCATGAAGTCAATGTGTTTGGCGATGGATTTAAAAGTCGGCTAATAAAAGCCTAGCTATGTATCTTGGATTACGAATTGGTGATTTGAACTGATTAATGTATAATTGGAAAATGTTTAAATGATCTCTTGCTTGGAAATGTAAATGAAAGAAATGGTTTATAAAAGAATATAACCTAAGATATGTTAAAATAACCTACGACATATTAAAAATAGAAGTAAAGTTATGTTATGAAATATTATATGAATTTGAGATTATTTGGTTGTTTTTCTGAAGTATTCAATGAAATTATAAAGTTGGACTGAAACTGAGATGTTTATGGTAGACACGAGGACGTGTATATGTCAGGATGGCCGTGTCGGAGAGGAAGCACTGCAGCATCTCGATAGGTATGAGACCTTAAGGTGTGACCATGGGTTGTGCTGGTAGATACTAGTTCTGGTAGAATGGGGACTCAGTTTACGAACTTGAGGCTGTGTGTGGCTTCGTATGCGTTGCTAGATCTGGTCTCTCTCTCTGGTCTGTTCTGTGTTTCCGGCCTGGCGTGAGGTGGTCACGTGCGGGTATTTAAGAGACAATAATGAGCAGCAAAAGCAACGAAGACTGGCTGCATCCGCCAGACCTGAGTACGGAACACCAGAACCCGAACGGTCAAGCAACCAACAATGACGACCTGGAGGGAGACGACTTCAATTCTCCGACAAGTACTAGAATCTCTGCCATAATAGGAAACTTCGTCACTTTCAATGACGTCATTGGTAAATATATCCATTGCAGCACTGAAATGACCGCAGGTGCCAGTACCATGTTGTATTACAGAGGCAGAGGTAGAGGTAATAATTACCATTACACCCAAAGAGGTAGACCAAATGGTCGTGGTAGTTATAACCCAAATTACCAAAATTAAAACACCAACAACAGAAGACCTTATTGAGGTAATGCCCGTGGTCAAAATCGAGGAAGGAATAATTCCAACCGAGGCAACAACCACAATAATGGCAGTAATCAAGGCAATAACAATGTTCGAGTTACTAAGGCTAACTCGGAAAACGAGCAAGCCCCTTAAGATATTCACAAAGAAATACAAAAGTACATACAGTAAATCTAAACCTAATTATTTTTATTAAAATAAATAATGAAAAAACAGGCAAAGCATTTACGCTATTGCTAGATACTAGTGCAAAAGTATTAAAAGAAAATGTTGATATATTTGAAAATATAAATTCATACATATCAGCCCAAATATCTGGAATTGGTGAAGGTTCAGTAGTTTCTAAAGGTTTAGTATTCGTAGAATTATCTACAGGAAAATATGTCATTCCACACGAATTTCATATAGTCGGACAAGATTTTCCAATACCTAGCGATGGCATTATTGGTACAGATTTCTTTAAAAAATATAATTGCCAATTAGATTTCACACAAACATTTGATTCTCTAATACTTTAGCAAAATAATTTAAATTATCCAATAAAACTACCAACAATTCCAGGTCGTTCTGAAGACGTCCGTCAAATCAATATTGTTTCGCCAGAAAAAAATATTTTCATTCCGAATCAAGAAATTGAAAAAGGAATATTCATTGGAATAATCATAATCAACAAACATTTGTCTGAATTTTAAATACAACAAATTCAATAAAAATAGTAAATTTTAACGACATTAAAATAGAAAAGCTAAGTGACTATGAAAGAGCCCAATAAATTAGCAAAGATCGCCAGGAAATGGTGATGATAAAATTACAAAAGAAGTTTCCCCAATTATTTAAAAAACAACTAAAAGATCGCTGAACCAAGTATACTGACATATTCGGGCTTGAAACCGAATCAATAACAACTAACAATTTTTATAAACAAGAATTGAGACTTAAAGATACTGAGCCAGTGTACATAAAAAATTACATAAGAAGAAAAAAATAAATAAGTCAAAAAACTCACCTTGGATAAAATTGTAGAACCCTCTGTATCTGAATAACGGCCCATTACTTCTCGTTCCAAAAAAAGGATTAACGGGATCCGATACCAAGAGATGTCGATTAGTTATAGACTATCGTCAAATAAATAAAAAACTACTCTCAGACAAATTTCCGTTACCAAGAATAAATGATATTCTTGATCAATTAGGAAGATCTAAATATTTTTCATGCTTGGACTTAATGTCCGGTTTCCACCAAATAGAACTAAAAGAACAATTTAGAAGTATTACGTCTTTCTCAACGAGCTATGGCTCTTATCCAAATGGATTAAAAATAGCGCCAAATTCTTTTCAAAGGATGATGACAATAGAATTTTCGCGATTAGACCTTTCACACGCATTCTTGTATATGGATGACTTAATCGTCATCGGTTGTTCTGAAAATCACATGATCAAAAATTTATCAAACGTTTTTGACCTGTGTAGGAAACACAACCTTAAACTACATCCAGAAAAATGCACATTCTTCATGCATGAAGTGACTTTTCTAAGTCACAAATGTACTGATCAAGGTATTTTGCCAGATGACAAAAAATATGATGTCATTGAAAAATACCCAGTCTCTAGAAGATAGCGCTAGAAGATTCGTTGCATTCTGCAATTACTACAGACGATTCATTAAAAACTTCGCCGACTATTTACGGCACATTACCAGATAATGTAAAATGAATGTTCGTTTCGAATGGGCAATTGAATGCCAAATTGCATTCAATTACTTAAAACAAGCTCTAATGAAATCTACTTTACTAAAATACCCAGATTTTAGAATTTTGCATCATAGCCGATGCCAGTAAATTAGCCTGCGGGGCAGTTTTAACTCAAACATATGGAGATAAACAATTGCCCGTAGCATATGCTTCTCGTTCATTTAAAAAAGAAGAAAGCAATATAAATAAACCAACAGGAGTTGGCAGCAATACACTGGGCAATAACACATTTTCGACCATATAAGTATGGTCAACATTTCAAAATCAAAACAGATCATAGACCATTTACATATTTGTTTTCAATGGTAAGTCCAAGTTCTAAATTAACAAGATTGAGATTAGACTTAGAAGAGTATGACTTTACTGTAGAATATCTCAAGGGCAAAGACAATTTTGTTGCAAATGCATTATCACGCATCACAATGAAAGAATTAACAAGTAACGACTATGGGTAACCCTGAACCCTCTTCTTCCGACAGGCGATAGGTATAAAATGAAAAATACTTGGTATACATATATATACTATTCTAGAAGCTACATGTAAAATGTGGTGACTCTAGCTCATATTATTTGCCGAAATTGCTCAAAAAACAGGATTTCGATATAGATTTTTATCGATTACTTGGAAACGGGGCAAGTTATCGAATCTGCGCGGAGACTAGGAGGACCTACAGCTAAAATTTCAAGTCTCTAGCTCTCATAGGTTCTGATATCCTTGCGTTCATACATACGGACCGACAGACAGACGGACATGGCTTATATACTTTATGGGGTCGGAGATGTTTCCTTATGCCTGTTACATACATTTGCACAAATACCTTATACCCTTTTTACGCATTTTTAATGGGTTTAGAGTATAATAAGGTACGCATAATCCCTGTATGGCCTCCTTCTATAGGATCATCATGATATTTCAACAGTATTTCTTTTATTTGATTTTCGTAATTTTTTTCTATTTGTGTCATTTTTGTTAGTAGCGATACTTTTATTGTATTTAAATATTTATTGCCCATATTATACCTTTGTGCAGAGGGTATTATAATTTTGTCGTGAAATGTGTAACGCATAGAAGGAGGCATTACCAACCCCATAAAGTATACATATTCTTGATCAGTATCAACAGCCGAGTCGATATAGCCATGTCCGTCAATCCGGATGTCCGTCCGTCTCTTTCTATGCGAACAAGTCTCTCAGTTTTAAAGCTATCTTTATGAAACTTTGCAGAAGTCCCTCTTTCTGTTGCACGCAGTACATATGTAAAAACCAGCTGGATCGGACCACTATATCATATAGCTGCCATAGGAACGATCGGTGGAAAAATAGGTTCTTGTATGAAAAATATTTTTGTTTAGCAAGTTTTCTTGATCAAACTCGGCATTTATTAGTTTTACTATGCTCCTCATATATATGCAAAATCCTATTAAGATCGGACCACTATATCATATAGCTACCATAGGAACGATTGGCCGAAAATAAAGTTATGTGGAAAATTTAGTTGTTTTTCAAGATATTTAACTATGGACCTTATATATGTGCAAAATTCTATCAACATCGGACCGCTATATCATATAGCTGCCATAGGAACAATCGGTCGAAAACTAAGTTGTTGTATAAAAACTTTTTATTTTTCAAGATATCTTGACCAAACTCGGCATTTATTAGTTTAACTATGCTTCCTCCACTTATGTAAAATCTTATTTACATCAGACTACTATATCATATAGCTTCCATAGGAACGATCGGTCTAAAATTATGTTGTTGTATGGTAACCTTTTTTGTTTTTCAAGGTATCTTAACCATACTCGGCATTAACTATTTTCCCTGTGCTTCTTAGATATGGGCAAATCACTATGAGCATTATGAGGGTAAGGGTATCAAATCTTCGGCGTGCCGAAGATATCACTTCTTTCTCGTTTAAATTCATTTAAAGATAAAAATTCCAAAATTTGTTCATTTGGTGACACCTGAAAGTTAGCAATTTTATGTATTTCGGCTTCTGAATTAAACCTTTGAAATAATTGACCTAAGTCGAATTTTCCATTGGAGTACAAATCATTAACTGAAAATTATGAAATGATTCGTTTTCCTCTTTAAAGTAAAGAATTTATTTTCCCGAATTTTAGATTCACAAATTTCTTTACGTCGTTATTACTAACGACTTCATAGACGTTGGGCTCTTTTAGATCTTTTTGATTTATTTGAAATTTTATTTTATCATCTGTGCAGATATTTTCCTGACATTTTTATGATCTTGTTTAAACCATTAACATTTTGCTATTCATGTCAATTAGTGTCTCTATGTTTATGCTGGATAATGCATCCGCTTCATGGTTATCTTTCCCCTTGAGGTATTCTACCGTAAATTGGTATTCTTCTAAGTCTAGTCTCATCCTGGTTAATTTATATGTGGGATCTTTCATTGAAAACAAATAGATCAGCGGTCTATGGTCTGCTTTAACTAAGAAAATGCCTTCTATAAACATATGGTCTGACGTGTTTCATTGCATTCAGTGAATATCAGCTAACTCCTGCTCTGTAGTTGGTTTATTGCTTTCTCCCTGTGTGAAAGCTCGGGAAGCGCATGCAATTGGCCATTCCACACCGTTGTACTCTTGGGATAGTACATCACCACATGCATGTTTACTTGCATCTGGGATTATGCAATTTGGGAGAGATTTCTTTGGTACCAAGGGAAGTGGTCTGTTGTATTCTGAGATAGATGGTTTTACTTTACCATCTTTTATTAGTTTTTCGATCTGTCTGTAAATTTCTGGCTTTTCTGTTTCTGCATTTCTGTAGATTTTAATATAAACGGGTGTTTTGATTGCTAATCTTAATTTTTGTTTTTAAAAATTTTTACTAGAAATTGCTTCTGTTTCTAAACCAAATATGTCACTGTATTAAGTACAAAGATTAGTAAGCTTAATTTTAAAATGCTCATGGAATTTTAATTTTTTCAGGACTTCATTATTTTTATTGTAGTGTTTGATTTTGTTTTAATTTCGTTATCTTCTATTTATATGAATTTAACTTGTGGATTTTGTAATTATATGTTCCTATTTTTTGTATCTAAAATACGAACTATTGCTCTATTACTTGCAACATGCTGTTAGCTATTAATATCCAGGGTGAATTTCCTGGCTTGGTATCAATACAGTATTTTCATTGGTCAGAAATGTAATTTTTCTCATTACTTCTGATGTAGCTGGTAATAATATTGAGTTTTAAATATCATTATGTAATAGTGGTACTTGTATTTGATAATTTAGAATTGTGGTTCATGATGAATTCATCATGTTGGTAATCTATTATACAATTAAATTCTCAGTGAAGTCGAGTCCAAGAATTCCGTCGCATGGTATGGGAAATTCATTGTGTACTATTTGGAAACTGTGACTGATTACAAAGTAATCGAAAAGTAGATCAATTGTAGCTTGTCCAAATGACTGTATCGTTCCCTGTCCAATTCCTGCGATATTTATTTTATGGTTTTGATTTATATGTGAATCTATTTTATTATTCTTTAAAATTGAGACATTTGCTCCTGTATCTACTAACAGATTTAATGATATATAATTTTTTCTATTTTGTATTTTAATGAGACTACTGAGACTTAGATGTGTTGTTATTTATGTAGCCGCCGAGGAGAGTAATTCTGGTAAAACAATACATAATTAGATTGTCCAGTTTCTTCAGTGGAACTGTTGACAAATTTGGATATGGCATCATTCATGCTATTGAATGTGCCTGCCTGCATGATAAGTTTTACCTTATCGATTGCACAGTTTTTGGTCATTGCCTTTACTGCTTGGGCTATACTGTGTTTATTGGCTAATTCTGGCGTTAAGCCAACGTTTATAAAGGCTCCTTCTAAAGCTTTTGTTAACTGATCAACCTCTTGAGTGTACTGGTTGGCAGTTTTGCTTTTTGTTGCAAGCTTAGAAGTTTGGCTGACAATACTTCGACTGATTCGCCTTTTACTGTGCTTGAAATTTTGCAATGATTTGAGCCTAGTTTGCGCATTCTTACTAATTTTCTTGCACGGCCTTTTAGTTGTTCATGATTAGACTGGCAGCTGTTGCTTCATAATCTTCTTTTAGTGATCTATAAGACTCAAAGCATCTGTGAAGCTTTGTAAGTTTTCTGCCTTTACGTTACGTGCCTGCTTGTAGCTCGGTGGGCCGCGCCGGCTGGCTCATCGGTTCTATGGGTGTAGTCCCATCCCTGGCCCGCAGTCACCTGATCTCGTCACCCTCATTTTGGCCACTAGATGGCCTGCATCAGCCCGTGTCGGCTGTTATGCCCACTCTCCCCATCAATTTAAACTTAGCCGGACATTCTTTTCCTTCAATATGTGCCTATAATTGGTTGCCTTTTCTAAAAATTAATAGCAATTAATATCATTTCTTACTGCATTTATCTTTGCAGTCATTTACAATCTCATGCAAGCGGACGTTTCCCTCAATTTCACAGGTGTCTCTGCAGGCTATCTCTGAGCAGCGATCTTGGTTCTCATGCACGTGAACATTTCTTCACCAGATGCGTATAATTGTTACATATACTTATGATTAAGGACAATGTACATTCATTTCAAAAAAATGAAATTTTTTTCTAGGCGAACAACACAAAGAAAGGACGTCACCGAAAGCTAATGCCAACCGCCGTTGGGAACAACGTGGGAGAACAAATATAATAAATATAATAAAGATTCGCGCTCGTATATATATATATGTTACGAAATTCCCTTGGAGGTTCGAACTCTCAACTAATCGCACCACTTGCCGCCGCCTCTACCCAGCAGCCACACCAATACTTAAGTCTTAATGAGAAAAAAACCAATTAAAATATCAGCACAGAAAACAATACAATCGCAATAGCAACAGTGTTGATAGAATTCAAAGCTACGCGCATGAATGTGTGTGTATTATGCAAATTCTTCATTTCGATTGCTGCCGTAAACACGCGGGCTGCTAAAACATATTTTCTTTTTTGTTTCTTAACCGATATTGATGAAATTTTCTACAGTACATCATATTTTACTAGAAAATATTCGTGTATTATCAAAGGATCAATTTCATTTAAATTGTGGTTGAAATTGTGGGCAGCATAAATTGGTTTGTTTACTTGATTAATTGCTATGAGGTGGTAGCAGGGAGGTGCTGATAGGTTTAAAATGAATGATACTTGATGTATATATACTATTCTAGAAGCTACATGTCAAGATTGGAGAATCTAGCTCTTATAATATACCAAAACTGCAAAAATGAAAAACAGGATTTCGTTATCAAATTTTATCGATAACTTGGAAACGGGACAAGTTATCGAATATCGGAAACAAACTCGATCTGCGCGGGCACTAGAAGGACCTACAGCTAAAATTTCAAGTCTCTAGTTCTTATAGGTTCTGAGATTTTTGACAGACGGACGGACAGAAAGACAGACGGACATGGCTAGATCGACTCGGCTATTGATGCTGATCAAGAATATACCTTACGGTGTCGGAGATGCTTCCTTCCGCTTGTTACATACATTTGCACAAATACATTATACGCTTTTTACCCACTTTCAATGGGTTCATGGTATAAAAACCATATCAGCTAACGTACTAAAAGTCACTACAAGAAGTTCAAGTAGACAGAATGAATACTGCGCAGGACCAAAATCCGAATTGCAAAAGCAACCGGACACTTCGATACCCAATATATATAACGTTATTCGAAATGATGATGTTAAGAGAGTAGCGACCTTGCATTTAAATTTGGCCAAATGTTTCATAAAACATAGGAAACAGATTATTGCAAGAATTGATGTTGTTGATCTCTATACCAATGCAATCTTTGATTTAGGTCAATTTCTCCAAAGGCTTGAAAAAGGAAGCCGGTGGTTTATATAGTATCAAACAACTCAAAATGGAACCGTGCTAAAAAATCTTTGAATACGCGTCAATTGATTACTTTAAAGAAATGGGCAATAAAAAATTGAAAAGCTAAGAGTAGCGCTACTCCAGCCGGTGACCACAATAAAAAGTAATAATCGAAGATAACCCAATTCAACTAGGGCATACGGAAAAAATATTGGAAAAATATGACGCGTGATATCACGAATTATATGAAAAAGTGCCCAAAATGCCAAAAATCAAAAGTGTCAACGCACACACGAACTCTTTTAACACTGGCAGAGACACCAATTATGGCCTTTGATAGAGTAGTAATAGACACGATCGGTACGCAGTCACACTGATATGCGATTTAATAAAATACTTTGTTGCCATACTAATACCAAACAAAAGTGCAAAAACTGTAGCAAAAGCTATTTTCGATGATTTTATTTTGAAATATGGTCCAATGAAGACGTTCATTACGGACATGGGAACACAATACAAAAACTCAGTTATAGGAGATTTATGTAAATACCTTGGTATCAAAAACATAACTTAAACAGCACACAACCACCAGACTTTGGCAAAAGTAGAGCGAAGCCATAGAACATTCAACGAATTCATTAGTTCCTTTATATCAGTTGGTAAAACTGATTGGGATACTCGGCTACAATATTTTGTTTTATTTTTTCAATACAACACCTTCCACAACGCACAACTACTGCCCATATGAACTAATTTTTAGCAAAAACCCAAACATTAAAAAGGCATTTAACAGTGTTAATGAACACATTGAACCTTTTTATAATGCAGAGGATTATGCTAAAGAATCAAAATATAGATTGGAAATAACATATAAAAGTGCTAGAATAATGCTTGAACAAAACAAGCAAAAGAATAAACTTATATACGATAATAAACTAAAGAACATATAATTAAACAAAGATAGTAATATAAAGAATATATAATTAAACATAGATAGTGAAGTCAAGGATATATAATTAAACACAGGATATAATATACTGTTAAGAAATTAAACAGGGCATAAGTTAGATCCACTATATACAGGACCATTTAAGGTCATAGAAATATAATCTAACGATAACATAGTTAGGATAGGTTAAAATTGTTTGATAAGTAAAAAAAAATGAATGGCTGGCCACCACATTAAAACAAAATCTATTTTTCTTTTCTTATTCATTTATTCATATTTTATATGCATTATATCTTATTTTATTCAACAAAATTCAAATATTGTGACTTCATTTTTATTTTCAAAAAAAAATAATTATCAAATAAAAAAAATTTAAATTCATTATATTCAATAAAAAAATAGTTACAATCAAATTTAAAAAATATTCCCCAAAATAACTATAATTTTTAAATTACTACATATAGAATATTACGTTATTTTTAAAAAAAGGGAGTTGTAGCATGAGTTCCATATATATATAACACATACCCAACCAATGAAAGGGTATACCAGATCAAATAAACAATAACCCATTTAGCAACACTTTGTTGCTAAACATATCGCAATCCAAAGTGCATTCGAAATATGTTCGTCATAAGTGGCGTGACCATAGCGCAGAATATACAACGTCTGCATATTCTGCCGAATACCATTCCTTTGTCTTGCGATATATTTATATATGCTGAATGTATATGCTTTAAGTGTATGCATATATACATGATCCCACTCTGCCACTGTACTCAGCGACTGATACTTATATAAAAAAACTCTAATATTAGACTTAAGAACAAACATAGAATTGAAGTCAGTCGAAAAAATATCATCAACGTCTTAGGACGTTTGATAATAAACTATCAATTAAAAGAAAACTGTTTTATTATTTTACACTCCCTCAGGAAGTGACGTCACCTTTGGTAACATTTATTATCAAGGTCAAAAGTGTTTATGTTTATATTTATGTATGTGTGTGTGTAAGTGGACGCTCATGGGATAGGGGGCGGGGGTTGTTATGTTTATATTTATGTGTGTGTGTGTGCGTAAGTGAATACTCATGGGGAAGGGGAGCGGGGGGCGGGAGTCTTATCTTTCCACTTGTGTGTGGGGAGCAAGATCAAATAGATTAGGGGGGAGTGCGTTGGTGACGCGTGCGCAAATTGGGAAGGGAGGTGGAAGTGGAATTGGGTGGATATGGGGAAAGGGACGGGGGTGTTATGGTTCCAGTTGTGTGTGTGAATGTGATTGGTTGGGATGGTGAAAAGAGGAGGGGGAGTGTGTTGGTGACGCATGCGCAAGCTGCTATGTTGTAGCATGAGCAACATATTTCTAATACATACCCAACCAATGTAAGGGTATATGAGATCAAATAAACAATAACCCATTTAGCGAGACTTTGTTGCTAAACATATCTCAACCCAAAGTGCATTCGAAATATGATCGTCCACTCATAAGTGGCGTGACCATAGCGCAGAATATGCAACGTCTGCATATACAATACGATATATATATGCTCAATGTATATGCCTTAAGCGTTTGCTAGTATACATGCTCCCGCTCTGCCGCTGTATTCAGCGACTGAGTCTTATATACAAAACTCTAATGTTAGACTTAAAAACAAACATATAATTGACCGATACATTAGTCGACAAACTATCATCAACGTCTTAGGACGTATTCCAATAAATGATCAATAAAAGTAAAACTGTTTAACTAATTTTACATGGCGACCGTGACAGTAGTTTGCCGTTTGTGTTAAATTTGTGTAAAAAAAACATTAAAAAAAAACAAAAAACCCAAAAAATTTTTTTTTAAATATAAATTTTGTTGAAAAATCATAAACTTTTCCAATATGGGTTGGTTTGGCAGTGACGACAGTCAAAAAAAAAAACAATACGGCCAATGCGCGAAAGCGCTACTTGAAAAATACTAAAATCTGTTAGGCTTTTTTTACTAATACATACGGTTAGACTATTAATTGTATAAATAAAAATTGTCTGCCAACCGTATGCCCTTACTAACACAACTTTTTTTTCCTTTTCCTAAATCAGATTAAAATTGAGATTTACAATTATTTAACAGTTTTCAAAGATTATTTTATTAAAAATTATAGAAACTAAAAAATTAAAATAGAAAACGGCCAACGTGGTCAATGTCACAATCGTAGACCACACTGACGATATACAATATTTGTGGATCTTACTGCTCATTTTAACAATCGTATCAGTTTGTCAATTTTTGTTGACCATTTACATAAAACACATTAAAAAAATTAAAAAATGTTATGCGGGCAGAGCCATCAACCTAAACGGAATATAAAAACTCATAATTCTTTACATTAATAGAGTTGAAAACACCAAAAATGATAAAGATCATTGAAGATATGTATATACATAAAAGACCCGAATATTTGAATAAATGCGTTACCTATTTTACAAAAACATCGCGAATTCATTAGCATATACCAATTCGACCAATATATGTCACATTCGGCCAGAACACTAGCCTATTACTTTAATGCTCACAAAATAAAAAGGGACAAGTACTTAATACATTGCCTTATGTACAAGAACAAAATTATAAATCCAGACCACTCGATACTAGTCCGGCATAATATTTCTGGTGCACTGCATCGTAAGGCATTCCTTAAATTAATGACTCCAAAGATCAATCTGATAAGTCATACAAATGCGTTAAAAAAGATACACCAATTAATGCCGAAACACTAATATACCATGTTCAGATACTGGTAAAATAATATAATAACATAGTACAGGCAGAAAATGAACTTCAAGATAAGTTCACACAAGAGCATTCCAAATACAAATATGTCGGAGAGGAAGCACTGTAGCATCTCGATAGGCATGAGACCTCAAGGTGTGACCATGGGTTGTGCTGGTAGATACTAGTTCTGGTAGAATGGGGACTCAGTTTGCAAACTGAGGCTGTGTGTGGCTTCGTATGCGTTGCTAGATCTGGTCTCTCTCTCTGGTCTGTTCTGTGTTTCCGGCGTGGCGTGAGGTGGTCACGTGTGGGTATTTAAGAGACAATAATGAGCAACAAAGGCAACGAAGACTCGCTGCATCCACCAGACCTGAGTACGGAACACCAGAATCCGAACGGTCAAAGCAACCAACAATGACGATCTGCAGGGAGACGACTTCAATTCTCCGACATCAGAAATGGGATTCGGCCCTAACCAAACTTCTTCAAGGGATGTCTTCGCATTGTTAGAGCAGCAAAACCGGAATTTTCTGGAACTGGTTAAGAGGCTACAGATGCCGGCGAGCGAGTTACAACAGACTAGCGAGATTTGCTTGCCGAAATATAATCCGGACATTGCTGGGATGGATGCCACGCAGTGGTGCGCTACGGTCGACATCATTTTACGAGCAAAACCGTTAAGTGATAGCGCTCTTATATTAGCGTTGAGTAAAGCTTTGGAAGGCGCAGCGGCCCAGTGGTTATCACAAATATGCTACCCAGAAATAACTTGGCAACATTTCAGACAATTGTTTGAGCAGCGATACGAGACATCGGAGACGCCAGCCGCCGTTATTTTAAATTTTCTTCATAGTCGCCCAAGCAACGGTGAAAGCTTGCCTGTTTTTGCGAGTCGCAGCGTGACGTCCCTGTGCACAAAATTGCGTAATTTGAGTTCTGAACAAATTTCCATCGCGCTGGTTCTTGGGCACATGGCTAATTTCGACCGGCGTTTGCAACGAATGACACAACGCATGTAAACAATCGACGTGAACTGCAAGCGGAGCTGCAAGTATTCTCAGCGCTGAAAGAGCGTCCTTTTGCATCAAACTGGGAACCAGAGGCCAAGCGTGCTAAAACTGTGGAACTCAAATGTTATCAGTGTGGAAAACCAGGTCATAAAAAGCAAGTCTGTAGATCTGGAATGGGATTCCAGGTTACGGCAACTGGAAAGGAGTGGCGTTCAGGGCAGCCTCGTCATGGAAGGGCAAATGTAACTTGCTACAGATGTCAGGAGCCGGGACATATTGCCAGTAATTGCCAAAAAAAAGTGCAGAATACCGGATTGGGAGTAAGATCGGAGAAAAGAGTGGAGCTGTGCGCTATAGTAGAGCCTCAATCGAAGTATGCTGGTCAATGCTGAGAGATTTCCAATTACATTTGATTCGGGAGCTGAGTGCTTATTAATTAAAGAAAGCGTTTCTAATAAGCTAGTTGGTAAGAGGATTCATAGCGTTATCTCGTTAAAGGTAATAGGTAATGCCAATACTTACAGTACTGTACAAGTTGAATCAAACGTCATGATTGATGGTAATATTTTGGTTGTTTTGTTTCATATAGTACCAGACGAATGTATGAAAAATAATATTGTAATTGGCAGAGAAATATTGGCTCAAGGGTTTTTAGTGGAAGTTTCTTACGATAACTTTAAGATTGTTCAAACTAAAGTTGTGAACGTTTGTGAAACCGTTCAACCTACTAATTTTGATAACATTGAAACTGAAATGGTGGGAAATGAAAAAGAAAGTTTAATATCATTACTAAAGCAACACTCAAAATCTTTTATCGAAGGCACTCCGCAAACGCCTGTGAGTACTGGGGAAATGCATATTCGTTTGATTGATTCGACTAAGACTGTGCAAAGGCCACCATACAGATTTAGTCCAAGCGAAAGGGAGTTAGTACGTGCTAATATTAAAGAATTAACCGAGTATAAAGTTATCAGACGTAGTAGTTCACCATTTGCTAGTCCTGCATTATTAGTAAAGAAGAAAAACGGTGCAGCAAGACTTTGTGTTGATTATAGAGAGTTAAATAAAAATACAGTAGCTGATAAGTTTCCATTACCGTTGATATCAGACCAAATAGCTAGACTCAGGGAGCTAAATATTTCACTTCTCTGGACATGGCTAGCGGGTATTACCAGATTTCAATGCACCCTGAAACAATTGAATATACTGCTTTTGTTACTCCTGATGGGCAGTACGAATTTCTTTCGATGCCCTTTGGATTAAAGAACGCACCCTCAGTGTATCAAAGAGCTGTATTGAAAGCACTTGGCAGTCTTGCTCACTAGTTTGTAATCGTTTATATGGACGATATACTAATTGTTTCAGAAACGAAGGAAGAAGCGTATGAGCGGTTGCAACTTGTATTAGACGTTCTAGTGAAGGCAGGATTCTCATTTAACATTTCGAAGTGCTTTTTCTTGAGATCTACAGTTCGTTACCTTGGCTATGAGATAAAAGCGGGGGAGATACGTCCAAATTTAAGCAAAATAAAATCGCTAGTGGCGTTGCCTCCACTGAAGTCAGTTGCTACTCTAAGACAGTTCATTGGATTAGCGTCATATTTTCGTCAATTCATTCCTGGGTTTTCACAACTGATGAAGCCTTTATATTTTCTCACATCTGAAAAGAATAGTTTTCATTGGCAGCCACAGCATGAAGAAATTCGCAGTAAAATCATTAGTGTATTAACAAACAAGCCTGTTTTGATTATTTTTGATCCCCAGTTTCTGATAGAACTGCATACCGACGCCAGCTCTATCGGGTATGGTGCTATCCTTTTGCACCGCATTAACTCTAAACCTCATGTGGTTGAATATTATAGTAGAGCAACTAGCTCCTGTGAGTCCAGGTACACATCCTATGAATTGGAAACGTAGGCTGTCGTGTATGCTGTAAAACATTTTCGCCACTATCTGCATGGGAGAAAATTTGTGATTTTTACTGACTGTAATTCAATCAAATCTACTCGAAATAAAGTCAAATTGTCACCTAGGGAGTTTGGTGGGAGTTTTTGCAAACATTTGAATTCGAAATTGAATACAGAGAAGGTAAACGCATGGCACACGTGGACTTTCTATCTAGGAATCCGGTGTGTCAAAAGAATAAATCAGTACCAAGTAAAATAGAAGAGAAGCGAATTGACCTAACAGAAATATCGGAAAACTGGATACTGGTGGAACAACAAAAGGATCCAGAAATATCAGAAATCTTAACTAAGTTGAAGAATGACGATTTACCATTGGCATTAGTTGCCACTTATGAAATTAGATCAAATGTTTTGTATAGAAAGATTCAGAGGAATTTAAGAACTCGTTGTTTACCGGTAGTTCCTCGTGCGTTCCGCTGGTCAGTTATAAATCAGGTACATGAGTCTATCATGCATCTAGGTTGGGAGAAAACGCTAGACAAGATGTACGACCATTACTGGTTTTCTGGTATGACAAAATATGTTCGAAGATTTGTGGATAACTGCATTACATGCAGAGTTTCTAAGGGTACGTCAGGAAAACCTCAAATTGAATTACACCCAATTCCAAAAATTAGCATTCCTTGGCATACCGTTCACATAGATATACCGGGAAAATTGAGCGGAAAAAGTGATCGTAAAGAATATATCATTGTACAAATCGAAGCTTTTACTAAATATGTTTATCTGTTTCACACCTTCTCTTTGGATGCTAATACTTGTATAAACGCAATGAAATCTTCGATTGCCATTTTTGGCGTGCCAAAACGTTTAATTGCCGATCAGGGGCGCAGCTTCACGGGCGCAAAGTTTGTGCAATTGTGTTCTAACCAAAAGATACAATTACATCTAATTGGAACAGGTGCAAGTCGAGCCAACGGTCAAGTCAAAGGGTTATGAGTACACTAAAGAATCTGTTGACGGCTGTTGAGACAAGTGCTAGATCGTGGCAAGATGCACTGGGGAATGTACAGTTAGCCCTTAACTGTACAGTTAATCGTAGCCCTAAGTGTAGTCCTCTAGAACTTTTGATTGGTAAAGTTGCGCGTCCACTTGGGTTGATTCCTATTAGTGATACCGAAACTGAAATTGACAAGATTAAATTAAGGGAGTTGGCCGCTAAGAACTTGGAAGAGGTCGCTAGATATGAGAAGACAAAATTTGATAAGATAAGGTAATTAGGTTCTATGTGGGTGACTTTGTGTTGCTTAAAAACAGTCAGAGACAGCAAACGAAATTAGATCCAAAGTTCAGAGGCCCTTTTTGGTGGTCGAGGTATTGGATGGAGACCGATACGTTTTAAAGTCTACACAGAACAATAGACGCTACAAGTATCCACACGAAAGTCTGCGGAAGTTACCGGATGTGTAAATTCCAGAAGAGCTTGATGTAAATTATAAAGAACAAAGTCTGTTGGAAAAGTCTGTTGATACAGAAGAGTGTTCGTGAAGTAATGTGATTGACGATGGAAGAGGGTTGCTTTAGAAATATGTTTGATGAATTCGTGAAGCCAAGTGTTGGGCGATGGACGAGCAATGTGGATGATGAATTCGTGAAGCCAAGTGTTGGGCGATGGACGAGCAATGTGGTTGATGAATGCATGAAGTCAATGTGTTTGGCGATGGATTTAAAAGTCGGCTAATAAAAGCCTAGCTATGTATCTTGGATTACGAATTGGTGATTTGAACTGATTAATGTATAATTGGAAAATGTTTAAATGATCTCTTGCTTGGAAGTGTAAATGAAAGAAATGGTTTATAAGAGAATATAACCTAAGATATGTTAAAATAACCTACGACATATTAAAAATAGAAGTAAAGTTATCTTATGAAATATTATATGAATTTGAGATTATTTGGTTGTTTTTCTGAAGTATTCAATGAAATTATAAAGTTGGACTGAAACTGAGATGTTTATGGTAGACACGAGGACGTGTATATGTCAGGATGGCCGTGTCGGAGAGGAAGCACTGTAGCATCTCGATAGGCATGAGACCTTAAGGTGTGACCATGGGTTGTGCTGGTAGATACTATTTCTGGTAGAATGGGGACTCAGTTTGCGAACTTGAGGCTGTGTGTGGCTTCGTATGCGTTGCTAGATCTGGTCTCTCTCTGGTCTGTTCTGTATTTCCGGCCTGGCGTGAGGTGGTCACGTGTGGTTATTTAAGAGACAATAATGAGCAGCAAAGGCAACGAAGACTGGCTGCATCCGCCAGACCTGAGTACGGAACACCAGAACCCGAACGGTCAAGCAACCAATAATGACGACCTGGAGGGAGACGACTTCAATTCTCCGATAAATACTACAATCTCTGCCATAATAGGAAACTTCGTCACTTTCAATGACGTCATTGGTAAATATATACATTGCAGCACTGAAATGACCGCAAGTGCCAGTGCCATGTTGTATTACAGAGGCAGAGGTAGAGGTAATAATTACCATTACACCCAAAGAGGTAGATCAAATGGTCGTGGTAGTTATAACCCAAATTACCAAAATTATAACACCAACAACAGAAGACCTTATTAAGGTAATGCCCGTGGTCAAAATCGAGGAAGGAATAATTCCAACCGAGGCAACAACCACAATAATGGCAATAATCAAGGCAATAATAATGTTCGAGTTAATAAGGCTAACTCAGAAAACGAGCAAGCCCCTTAAGATATTCACAAAGAAATACAAAAGTACATACAGTAAATCTAAACCTAATTATTTGTATTAAAGTAAATAATGAAAAAACAGGCAAAGCATTTACGCTATTGCTAGATACTAGTGCAAAAGTATTAAAAGAAAATGTTGATATATTTGAAAATATAAATTCATACATATCAGACCAAATATCTGGAATTGGTGAAGGTTCAGTAGTTTCTAAAGGTTTAGTATTCGTAGTATTATCTACAGGAAAATAAGTCATTCCACACGAATTTTATATAGTCGGACAATATTTTCCAATACCTAGCGATGGCATTATTGGTACAGATTTCTTTAAAAAATATAATTGCCAATTAGATTTCACACAAACATTTGATTCTCTAATACTTCAGCAAAATAAATTAAATTATCCAATAAAACTACCAACAATTCCAGGTCGTTCTGAAGTAGTCCGTCAAATCAATATTGTTTCGCCAGAAAACAATATTTTCATTCCGAATCAAGAAATTGAAAAAGGAATATTCATTGGAATAATCATAATCAACAAACATTTGTCTGAATTTTAAATACAACAAATTCAATAAAAATATCAAATTTTAACGACATTAAAATAGAAAAGCTAAGTGACTATGAAACAGCCCAATAAATTAGCAAAGATCGCCAGGAAATGGTGATGAAAAAATTACAAAAGAAGTTTCCCCAATTATTTAAAAAACAACTAAAAGATCGCTGTACCAAGTATACTGACATATTCGGGCTTGAAACCGAATCAATAACAACTAACAATTTTTATAAACAAGAATTGAGACTTAAAGATACTGAGCCAATGTACATACAAAATTACATAAGAAGAAAAAAATAAATAAGTCAAAAAACTCACCTTGGATTAAATTGTAGAACCCTCTGTATCTGAATAACAGCCCATTACTTCTCGTTCCAAAAAAGGGATTAACGGAATCCGATACCAAGAGATGTCGATTAGTTATAGACTATCGTCAAATAAATAAAAAACTACTCTCAGACAAATTTCCGTTACCAAGAATAAATGATATTCTTGATCAATTAGGAAGATCTAAATATTTTTTATGCTTGGACTTAATGTCCGGTTTCCACCAAATAGAACTAAAAGAACAATCTAGAAGTATTACGTCTTTCTCAACGAGCTATGGCTCTTATCCAAATGGATTAAAAATAGCGCCAAATTCTATTCAAAGGATGATGACAATAGAATTTTCGGGATTAGACCTTTCACACGCATTCTTGTATATGGATGACTTAATCGTCATCGGTTGTTCTGAAAATCACATGATCAAAAATTTATCAAATGTTTTTGACCTGTGTAGGAAACACAACCTTAAACTACATCCAGAAAAATGCACATTTTTCATGCATGAAGTGACTTTTCTAAGTCACAAACGTACTGATCAAGGTATTTTGCCAGATGACAAAAAATATGATGTCATTGAAAAATACCCAGTCTCTACGGACGCTGATAGCGCTAGAAGATTCGTTGCATTCTGCAATTACTACAGATGATTCATTAAAAACTTCGCCGACTATTCACGGCACATTACCAGATAATGTAAAATGAATGTTCCTTTCGAATGGACAATTGAATGCCAAATTGCATTCGATTGCCCGTAGCATATGCTTCTCGTTCATTTACAAAAGAAGAAAGCAATATAAATAAACCAACAGGAGTTGGCAGCAATACACTGGGCAATAACACATTTTCGACCATATAAGTATGGTCAACATATCAAAATCAAAACAGATCATAGACCATTTACATATTTGTTTTCAATGGTAAATCCAAGTTCTAAATTAACAAGATTGAGATTAGACTTAGAAGACTATGACTTTACTGTAGAATATCTCAAGGGCAAAGACAATTTCGTTGCAAATGCATTATCACGCATCACAATGAAAGAATTAACAAGTAACGACTATGGGTAATCCTGAACCCTCTTCTTCGGACAGGCGATAGGTATAAAATGAAAAATACTTGGTATAAATATATATACTATTCTAGAAGCTACATGTAAAATGTGGTGACTCTAGCTCATATTATTTGCCGAAATTGCTCAAAAAACAGGAATTCGATATAGGTTTTTATCGATTACTTGGAAACGGGGCAAGTTATCGAATCTACGCGGGGACTAGGAGAACCTACAGCTAAAATTTCAAGTCTCTAGCTCTCATAGGTTCTGATATCCTTGCGTTCATACATACGGACCGACAGACAGACGGACATGGCTTATATACTTTATGGGGTCGGAGATGTTTCCTTATGCCTGTTACATACATTTGCACAAATACCTTATACCCTTTTTACGCATTTTTAATAGGTTAAGAGTATAATAAGGTACGCGTAATCCCTGTATGGCCTCCTTCTATAGGATCATCATGATAGTATTGGATCCCGGAAATCCCTTTTTTGGAAAGAGAAGTATTGGGTAGTTATATTCCTATACAGACGGTTTTACAATTTTATCCGAGATGAGTTCTCGACTTGTTTATTTACCTCCTCTTTATGAGTATGAGGAATTCGGTAATATTTTATGTACACTAGCTCAGTATCTTTAAGCTCCAATTCTTGTTTAAAAAAATTGTTAGTTGTTATTTATTCGGTTTCAAGTCCGAATATGTCAGTATACTTGGTGCAGAGATCTTTTAGTTGTTTTTTAAATAATTGGGGAAAGTCTTTTGTAATTTTTCTATCACCATGGCGATCTTTGCTAATTTCTTGGACTGTTTCATAGTCAGTTAGCTGTTCTATTTTAATGTAGTTAAGATTTACTATTTTTATTGAATTTGTTGAATTTAAACTTCGGACAAATGTTTATTGATTATTGGAAATAGTATTTTCAATGTATATTCCTTATCAATTTTTTGATTCGGAATGAAAACATTGTTTTCTGGCGAACCAATATTGATTTGACGGATTACTTCAGAACGAGCTGGAAGTATTGTGGCATTATTATCACAAGTGTGAATTGTTGGTAGTTTTATTGGATAATTTAAATTATTTGGCCGAAGTATTATAGAATCACATGTTTGTATGAAATCTAATTGGTAATTATATTTTTTAAAGAAATCTTTACCAATTATGCCATCGCTAGGTATTGGAAAATATTGTCCGACTATATAAAATTCGTGTGGAATGACTTATTTTCCTGTAGATAATACTACGAATGCTAAACCTTCAGAAACTACTGAACCTTCACCAATTGCAGATATTTGGGTTGATATGTTTGAATTTATATTTTCATATATTGCTGTTTATAGAGATATGTCTGCACCAGTATCAAGCAATAGCGTAAATGCTATGCCTGTTTTTTCATTATTAATTTTAATAAAAATACTGAGTTTTAGATTTACTGTGTGAACTTTTGTATTTCTTTGTGAATATCTTAAGGAATCTTTGATTTAGATCAATTTTTCCAAAGGCTTGATAAAGAAGACGGTGTATATAGTATCAAACAACTCAAAATGGCACCGTGCGAAGAAATCTTTGAATACGGATCAATAGATTAATTTAAAGAAATGGGCAATAAGAAATTGAAAAACCTAAGAGTAGCGCTACTCAAGCCGGTGACAACATTAGAAAGTAATAAGGAAGTCGAGGAAATACTGTCTACATTCCATGATAATCCAATTCAAGGAGGGCATACGGGAACAACAAAAACTATTGCAGAAATAAAACGCTATTACTATTGGAAAAATATGACGCGTGATATCACGAATTATGTGAAAAAGTGACCAAAAATTCCAAAAACCAGAAGTGTCAACGCACACTCGAACTCCTTTAACACTAAGAGAGACACCAATTATAACTTTTAATAGAGTAGTCATAGAGACGATCGGTCCACTACCAAAATCAGAGCAAGGTAATGAATACCTTGTTGCCATACCAATACCAAACCAAAGTGCAAAAACTGTAGCAAAAGCTATTTTGAAGATTTTTATTCTGAAATATGGTCCAATGAAGACGTTCATTACGGACATAGGAACAGAATACAAAAACTCAGTTATAGAAGATTTATGTAAATACCTTGGTATCGAAAACATAACTTCAACAGCACACCACCACCAGACTTTGGGAACAATAGAGCGAAGCGATAGAACATTCAACGACTTCATTCGTTCTTACATATCAGTTGATAAAACTGATTGGGATACTTGGCTAGAATATTTTGTTTGTTTCAATACAACACCATCCACAACGCACATCTTTTGCCCATATGAACTAATTTTTAGCAAAAACTCAAACATTAACAAGGCATTTAATAGGCAATAAAATTATTGAATACATTGAACCTTTAAATAATGCAGAGTATTATGCTAAACAATCAAAATATAGATTGGAAATAGCATATAAAAGAGCTAGAATAATGCATGAACAAAACAAGCAAAAAAACAAACTTTATATATATAAATAAACTTATAACATAGTTATAAAGAATAATAAGAACAAAAAACAAACAGTACATAAGGGTAGGTTAAAACTGTTTAATGAGTAAAAAACAAAAAAAAAAGATAGTTGGCGACTATAATAAAAACAAAATCAAAAAATTTATTCTTCTTTTAATATTCATTTATTCATTATATATTATTATATTAAAAAAAAAAAAAACTATTCAATTATTGAAAAACAATGACAAACGCTAAAAATGCCAGAAAACAACTAGAGGAGAATAGGCGATATAACCGCTCGATGGAAGCTATTGTGTTAGGCAAGGGATTTTATTTAAAAGCATGTCGAAAGGGTTACGGAATAACAGCTGATCATTCTGCAAAAAAATTATAAGTCAGCTACCCAATAAACCTCTCTCAAATATTGATATAATGAAATTTGCTGAATGAAATTTAACATTATTCCATATTTCAGAGGTGTATTTATGAGAGATTCTCTTATAAGCACTGACTAATGAGTAAAAAAAAAAACAATGGTTGGCCACCATATCAAAAACAAAAGAAAATGTATTTTTCTTTTAATATTCATTTATTCATATTTTATATTCATTATATATTATTATATTTTTTAATATTCATTTATTAATATTTTATATTCATTATATATTATTATATTTTTTAATTAAATTCATTATATTCATTAATTACTTATTTAGAATGAAATTAAACAAAATGTTCCATCAAAAAACTATAATTTTTAAATAACTACATATAGATTATTACGTTATTTTTAAAAAAAAAAGGAGGTGTAGCATGAGCAACATATTTCTAATACATACCCAACCAATGTAAGGGTATATGAGATCAAATAAACAATAACCCATTTAGCGACACCATGTTGCTAAACATATCGCAACCCAAAGTGCATTCGAAATATGATCATCCACTCATAAGTGGCGTGACCATAGCGCAGAATATGCAACGTCTGTATATACAATACGATATATATATGCTCAATGTATATGCCTTAAGTGTTTGCATATATACATTCTCCCGCTCTGCCGCTGTACTCAGCGACTGAGTCTTATATACAAAACTCTAATGTCAGACTTAAGAACCAAACATATAATTGAACTACACATCAGTCGATAAAATATCGTCAACGTCTTAGGACGTATTCCAATAAATGATCAATAAAAGTAAAACTGTTTAATTAATTTTAAAATGTTATCTTGAGTGTGGGAAGCTGAAATGAATTGAATATTATTTTTACATAAAATTTATTTAGTCATCTGAAAGTTTCAAAGTGAAAAAAGTCATCAAAAGACATCAGCAATATTCAAAAAAGTGCACAACGCTTTTGTGAGGTTTGTGGAGTAACTGTTCCTCATAATCGCTGGACGCAAAATTTGCGAATAAATGATCATAAAAAAAGGGCCTATACACCGTAGGATGATTATGTTTTACTTGTGTCCTCTGAAATCAAAACCCGGATTAATACATATTCATATAATAATGTTTTGAAAAACGTATTGCTTACTGAAGATTTCCTATGCGAAACAGAAACCCATAATGGAAAACGTTTTAGAGGTGCACACCTCGTATAAAGTAAACTTTGAACTTTTTGGCGAATATATGAAGATAAATAATAATTCTGATGGTGAAGAATTTGAAATATTGATCAAATCCCATCAAACAGATATGTGTGTGGTTACGATTTCTTCTGATTTAGAAGAAATATTCGTAAGCCACTCAGCCATAATAAGTTCGAAGATGGATGAATTCCAAGAGAGAGATACGTCTTGAAATGAATATCAACAATAATAAGCCATTAAGAGGCTCCAGCTATATTCCGTTACCACGGAAATTAAGTTTAAAGAAAGCCATAATAAACATCAAAAACGAAGATTAGTTTGGTTTTAAGTGGGCTTTAATAGCAGCCCTAAAGACCTCTCTACATAATACTGATAGGCGTGCATCTTATAAAATCAATGATATAAGGAGTCCAGTTATTGAAATTGATGCGATATTCTCACTTGAATTTCATAACATGGAATTTCCGCTAAAATATTTGAAGAACAAATTACTAACATAAATATATATGTCTTTGCGTATGATGAAATTAACGAGATCATTGGACCGCTTTACTGAACTAAAGAAAACCGAAGAAAGCATATTGATCTATTGCGTTTCAAAAATCAGCATATCTCACAATAACAAAAAAAACATTTATATTATATATAAATACATTGCTTTTTTAATATCATTCATATATTCTCCTTCGGGCTTACACACAATTAACTGACTTCACATACGAGGAAATTACATTTTTCTAATGTATGCCTCAACTATTCACCCAACGAGAGGTTGCATAGTGAGCAGTGTGGAAAAGTGGTGGTGAAGCTTCCAGTAGCAGATAAGGCGAGTCTTAAATTTAAGAATTATAAAAATAACTAAGAAAATCATTTTATTATTTATGCAGATTTCGAATGCGTTTTGAAACCCATCAGCAGGAATGTGAGTGAGAATGTAATAAGCATTCAAGAACACATTCCTGCTGCATATGCATATTTCATGAAATGGCCATACGACTCAAATCTGTATAAATTTGATATATATAGTGCTGTACAAAATACTCTACACAAATTACTTGTGTACTGCAAAGCCAATCGAAATGAGTTTAGAAGATGAGCTAAAATTTCAAAATGCCATCAATTGTCATATTGCAATAAGATTTTAAACTTAGATAGAGTACGGGATCATTGTCATTTAACTGGAAAATTCAGAAGGACAGCACATAAAGAATGTAATATTAATTACAAAATTGCCTCATTTATCCTTGTACTTTTTCATAATTTTTCACGCTATGATGCTCATCTGTTTGTTAGAGGGTTGTCTAAAGTTGATAATATTAAGGTTCTATCTCTCAATAAAAGAGGTTTACATTTCCCTTTCCAAATATACATATTGCAGAATATAATACAAATTTGGAAATCCATTTTTTAGACTCGTTTCGATTAATGGCTGCAAGTTTAGATGCACTTAGCTCTAATTTAGAACACAAAAATTTTACAAGTGTTAGACGCTTTTTCTCTGATGAAGCACTTTTTAATCTAGTGCATAGGAAGGGAGTTTTTCCTTATGAATATTTTACTAGTTTTGAATGCAAGAAACTTCACTATCACCAAGGGAAAAGTTTTTCAACAGTCTCGAAAATACAGAATGTTCAGTTGAAGATTATTTGCACGCTCAGAAAGTGTGGACAGTTTTTGAGGGTAAAAGCCTCAGAGATTATACGGAGCTTATTTAAAGACAGATGTACTTTTGCTTACAGATGTTTTCGAAAATTTTCGTTTAATTTGCAAGAAAATTTACTCATTGGATCCAGCACAATGTTATACAGCTCCGGGCTTATCTAGGGATGCTATGTTAAAAACAACTAAAATAGAATTAGAATTATTCACAAACATAGACAAGCAAAGGTTTATAAAAAATGGTATTCGTGGGGGCTAGTACAATGTTGTCAGAGATATTCAATTGCACAAAAATAATTATAAATGTCTTTGGCTATGATGAAGAAATAAACGAGATCATTGGACCGCATTACTTAACTAAAGAAAATAGGAGAAAGCATATTGATCTATTGCTTTTGGAAAATCAGAATATCTTTCATGATTACGATTGAACAAAACCATCTCAATATTTAATGTATTTAGATTTAAATAATCGATATGGGTGGGCAATGTCACAATATCTTCCAAATGGTGATTTCCAGTGGTTAAGTGAGGATGAAGAGATACGATCATTTAATTAATTTTCAATTTCTGAAACGTATGAATATGGATAAATTTTTGAAATAGATGTAGAATACCCAGCATTCCTTCATAATATGCATAATGACTTGCCGTTTTGTCCAAGCAATAAAAAACCGACTGCAAAGTGTATAGTTAAATAGTTTATCGCTGACCTAAGACCGAAATATAAGTATCCCACACATTATAGAAAACTTCAACAATGTATTTATAATGGCTTGTGGTTAACTAAGATTTACCGTATATTAAGCAGTCACCTTGGTTACAAAAATATATTAATATTAATACATATCATAAAATGCAGGCGAAAAATATTTTCGAAAAAGATTTTTTTTAACTGTTAAATAACGCAGAACATGGGAAAACAATGGAAAATGAAAAACGTAAAATCATTAAATTGGTATCTGCATAGGAAACAACATGTCGCAATAGATTAGGAGCTGGGGCAATAATCGCAAAAGTTAATTTTCATAGCTCAGTACAGTTCTCGGATAATATGTATGCAATCCAAATGAAAAGATTGCATAACTATTATAATAAGCCAATATATTTAGGTTTTACAGTGTTAGATCTTTCAAAATTGTCAATGTACGAATTTCATTATAATTATATGCTAACAAAATTTAAATCTAATCCAGCATTATTATATGGATACCGATTCCTTAATATATTCAATCAAGACAGAAGATTTCTTTGCAGATATTAAGGATGATTTCGAAATGAAATTCGACACATTTGAATATTTTGATAATCATGCCCATAAATATTCCCTTAGGAGACTTAATAAAAAAGTCTTAGGCATGATGAAAGATGAGAATAATGGTAGGATAATGAAAGAATTTATAGGGCTTCGACCCAAAATGTATTATTTGAAAACTGAGAACGGGAGTTGCGTTAACAATGCAAAAGGCGTTAAAAAATCGATCTAGAAAAACATAAGAATAAAATATACACAAGAAATAATATGTTAATTTTTAGATCAAACTTACATAAATTGTATACCCAAAATATAACAAAAATAGCTTTAAGTTCACAAGATGACAAGAGAAAAATATGAGATGATTGTTTAAATACATATGCTTGGGGTTATCATAAGATTGTAAATTAATTGTTTAAATAAAGCATTTTTGAAAAAAAAAATACTGAATCGACTTTTTTTTAAATTTGATTCTGAAATTGTGTATACAAAGTTTATTATTACAGCAAATACAGACGTAGTACTATAGATTCAAAGAAAAAAAAAGTTCCAGACCCTGCTTATTGAAACAAAAACGGAAACTGCAACAAGAGCTATTCAGAGAGCTCTGTAAAATACCAAAGATTTAAATAGTTCTGACTTTGTTCTAGCGACAACAACTGGATACGGAAGCCTCAACATGAACAATCAAATTCAGCAACTTCAATCCAAAGAAATATCATCTTCAACAGATATTTTTCAATATGATACATGGTGTTTTAATTCAAATTCGGATTTACTAATACATCGCGAGATTCAAGAAAGTATCAACGACTCGTGAGCTTTTTGGTGATGATAATGTCGTTGAAGTCCCTGAAACAGTCATTGAAGATGAGGAGGACATATTTAATAATAGCCATCATTATTTGAATACGAAAATGTTTTTGATTTATAAAATTATATATATATATATATATATATATATATTTTACAAAACTTAATTCTTCTTGCTTATTCTATTTTCATTGAAGAAGTCTTGCGAATAATTTTTTAACATTAACCAATCGAATTTTCAGATCTAAGGGCTACTTCAAAAATTTTAACTGATGCAACCTCTCCCCATTTGGCATTATGTTTTTTTATAACTCAAACTCAGTCAAAAGAAATCAAGTTTTGAAACAAAAAAAATTGCATTATAAATTCTTTGTTTTTCTCTTTTATTTCACATTATTACATAAATTTCAGTCAAAAGAAAAAAAGTTTCGAAACAAAAATAATTTCATTATAAATTCTTTGTTTTTCTTTTTTATTTCACATTATTACATAAAGTTTACCAATTAAAATATTTTTCTTATTTATACAACTTTATTATTGCTTATCCAAGAGTTGTGCTCATCAGAGAACTCCAACCATTTAACATACACCTTATTGCCATTTTTCTTTTTTACCTTCTCAACTAGGTAGGTATCGGGAAAGCGAGTTTTCCTTAATTCGTGAGAATAGAATCCTTCTTTAATTGGCGTTCCCTGATAGTCTTTTAATATATATGTTGTGGGATAGGTGTTTTTTACTTGGGAAATTTTAAAAATTTCTGTCTTCCAATTCGGAGTATATCGATCGTAAAGATATGTTTATACTTGCTAATGCGTACATTGTCACCATCATGAAATCGTGGTTCGGTAAATATTTTTTTTGCTGTACACCGTGCCTAACAACTCCTTTTCATTCGATGAATTTACTTCAATTGGTGATATTTTGATCGTTCTATCATATCTTCTATAATATTCATCAACTAGGTCTTAATAAATTCCAATCCATTGATATGTACAATTAACACTAAATTCTTTCCCCATCACATCTTTGAGCGTTCTATTAAATCGATGAAAAATGATTAATATTAAATTTATTCATTAAGTGCTTAAAGTTCTTGTTAAAAAATTCTTTTCCATCATCGGTTTGTAAATTGTTGGGAATACGACTCATTTTAAAAATATGTTACATTACCTTTGTAAAGTCTTGGGCATTTTTGCTTTTTAGTGCTACACCCCATGCATATTTTGAAAATGTATCGATAACAGTTAATAGGAATCGCAAATTTCTACTTGATGGTGTATAACTTCCCATTTCCACCAAATCTGCCTGCCAATGATCCCCGATTCCTTTCATAATAACCCTTCTACGCTCAAAAAATTGTCGCGCTGGCCAAGCAACTCATTAACTATTCCCCTCTTGCTCTTGGTGGTGTGTTCTTTTTTAATGTTATGCCTTCAATTTGCATTCCTACATTCTTTAATGCACTGTTTGGAGCAGTATACTATTTAAATACAAAAAATGGACTGAGTGACAATTCTCTTTTCTAAATTTAAGTTTTCGTTTCTAATGAGCGTTTGCGTCCTTTTATTAAGACGTTTACTCTGGACATCAATGTTAGTTCAGCTTCATATTTTTTTTTGTTTTTTTGTGTATTTGTCGTTAGTTTATTTAAATGTTTATCACAGCTATACGTTTATGCATATACATATATAGATATATATTTTTTATTTTGTTTTTTTTTTAATTTGGTTTTTAAAAATATATTTCATAAAATACCTACAAACACGCACGCACTCACACACACACATACATATACTTACAATTGCAAGAAACTTACAAATATAAAAATTCAACATGGAAATGTTGATAAAAATATAAAAAGTAGAGGGTATTTAAAAGAATACATATATAACAACATTTCTGCAAGACTTATGGGCCGAGAACAACAAAGGAAAAAATTAACAACACCGAAAGCTCAATACGCAATTGATATGTAGCAGCTACATGACCCGCTGCAGCTCCAACTCCAGTTTTAGGACAGCTCAAAGCTTGTATTGCTGTTGACGGCATAGCACAGTTTATCTCTGATCGTTGACTTCTTCTGATAGTTGGGCAGCTTAAGCAGGTTGAAGCAAGTGGATGAGTGGGAAGCCGATTTAGCGGATCCTTTTTTGCGTATGGTAAAGAAGCCGCGTATAAACCTGCCTATAGTGTCCCCGGTATCTTCATCGTCGCCCACCTCCACACAGCGTATGGAAAACGGCGGTTCAAGGTGCGCAAAGCCCAGCAATGGTGGTTTGGAACAGCTGGTGACAAACTTTAGAAACAGTTTGCGTTCGTCCTCTGTGAAATCCTTGGCCAGTATTTCCCACAACCAGCCAACAACGCGATGTGAGTCATGGAAGCCGCCGTAATACTGTGCATGCTTACGCAAATCTTCCAGGTCCAACGGCACCGTGTCACCCGAAATAAGACTCTGCAGTTCCGGCGGCGAAAACAGAGATAGCCACTCGGGATTGACAATGCTGCGAAAGCCGCGATTGAACGCCTGCGTCTGCTCGCGAATCTGTGTGTTCATATGAAAGTAGGCCATGTAGTGTATATAGACCAGCTTGCTGTGATCGTTCACTACGCGCGCCTTGCCACCAGGGTGCAGTTCGTGTGTAACAATCTTGCCCATGACATCCTGATCGACAGAGAAAGTCAAATTCAAATCGGCCACATCCTGCTTATAATGCTTGATAAATTTTAGGCTGCGGTAGAGTTCGTTGTCTAGCGAAGGCAGTTCGTCCATGTAGGAGTAGAGCGGTTGCTGAGTTTGCCCCAGCAACTGGGAAAGAAAGAACGAAGCAAACGGAACATCCACTACAATTCCCTCGTAAACAGCCTTGCCGAGCATCCTTCCCACAAACTCAAACAATTGCAAATGATTGTCCTGTACATAAGATATAGGCGACGGATACAGTCGCTGATCGGAGGTGGTTTTGAACAGGTTCAACGATGGATCAAACACTTTCTTTATGGTCTCCTCCATCCTGATCAATACCCGCCTCTTGCAGTCCCTGCTGATTGATAAAGCGGACTCGTATTACACCTTTCAGCGCATGTGTGAGCTGTGCCACTAACTGACGGTAGCCATCTTCAACAATACGCTCCCGATGAATGACAATCAGTGCTGAGCGCGGTGAGGCACACGCGCTCCCCGTCAGACCCATCACAGCCTTCTCGTTTTGAACGAACTTTCGAAACAACTTGACCCGATCCTCATGTGGTATAATATGTGGCATCTTGGCCAGCAACAGCATTGCATTGCGCTTGGCCTTCTCCAGATCATTGATAAAAGTCGATGGCTTAACCTCCGGGATGAGCCAGTGATTTGGGGTGTAAAGGGACGTCGACAGTCGCGCCGATATAAACACAGCAACAGCGTATGAAGTGAAACAAATACCGGATTCTGTACAATGTTTTGATCAGTTTGTAGAGAATATTATTGAGAAAATAGGTAGGCATTACATAGTCGTTTAAACGAAAGGGATTCTGTTCCGTATACATTTCATACTCGTCCAGAATGGTCACATAGTGTGTCATGCAGTCACAGAACAGCATCAGCATAGCTATCTGTGGCTTTTGCACTAACGTCTCTCAAAAAGTCCAGATATTCCTTCATGCCGCAGTTGGGTCCCAATGAAGTCAGCAGCAGCCAAATATCGTACAGCACATTATCATTATAGCAAATGCCAGTCAGAATGTCTAGTTTCATTTGGGATAGTGTATTTAAGGCCGCATAATACATGCCACATATGCCTGACACCTGAACCACATTGCCATTGTCCAGCTTACGCCATTGCACCTTTGCCTGCTTGCCAGCAGCACTGGCCAACAGGCCACTGCCACGTGTGAGCTGCGCTCCAGAGCGCGACGTATCAAGTTGCTGGTTGAGGGCTGCTGCGATGAATGAAACTCAATGCGTTCGTAGTTTTCGTTGATTTCCTTCAGCAGATCCCCGAGGAGCAGCTTAATGCAGCGATGGTCCCACAGCATATGCAACTGTTTCTTGATCAGTGCAACATTCTGGTTCTGCGCAGGTTCCGCAGAGGGTATGTGCCAGCCGAGAAGCTCGTGCCACTGTGTGAAGACGCCTTTGGTGGTAACCGTGTTGGGTATTAATTCCAGCAGCGATGTGGTCGTCTCAGTCAACAGCGGATAGGCCAACTTCTTGGCCTCGGCTAAATTCTCAATGTTGAACATATTTACAATGTTGCCCAAATATGCCAGAGATTTGGTGCCCGACATGCTGGCAGCGAATTCTTCGAACCATTGATAGTCCTCCGATATGCTCAAGGCTCGCTTTAGCAGCGACATGGAGCTGAATTGTTCAATGCACTGCGGAACGCTCTGATGCAAATGATAAATAAGCGCCGGAACTGAGAAATTTCGCTGAGAAATTGTGAGAGTAGGTTGCGACTAAAATCGCCATCGATAAGGGGGGCGTAGGCAAAGCGTGATTATTCCAATGAACGTCACCGGTTTGACGGACAATTCCTCGCGTGCGGTTCCTTTTAGGAGAATAATCCGCATAGTCTTATAGAATCCGTGATGAATCAAGTGTCCTTGAACGTTGCAACAAATCTTCTGCATGGCCGGCTGCAGTCGCTCAAATTGGGCATTCCGCAGGCTCATGATTTAGGAGCAGTGAACACAATGAGTGTGTGTAAGAAGAGGGCTAGTGATATGCTATCAGCATGATTCAACGGTTTTAGTTCTGGCAACAGCTGCATGCAATTGGTCAACAATTGTTTAATGTGTCCAATCCAGGGCAGGCTCCGCTCCTTGTGCAAGCACAGGGCCGCATACGACAATTTTGGATTATCCACTTCCATTGCTCGGTTAACATAGCGACAGATGCGCTCCAGGCGATCACGCGTGCTACCATTGTTTTTGTCCAATTTGATTTGTGTTAGATAGCGACGAAGCACAGAATATGCATGAGCAGCGGGCAACAGATCCGTATCCTTCTCGTCCTTCTCATCGCCCCCATGACAGCCCATAAAAAGGGCGTCAAAGTCTTTGATTATGCATTTCTGATACTTGCTACGGGCTGCATATCCTTTAAGAGTCACCTGCAACAAAATGGCAGCCTCCTCTCGTCACTTCTCAAGGGCGCGCTTCTCTCGTGCCGCCTTTGTATGCTCCAAAAAATTGTTTTTATGGGATTCCGTTTGTGCAAACATTTTTTTTACAAAAAAATGTTATGTGGTTTTTGTTGTTTTTGCTCGCGTTAGCTGCACCTTGTTTGTTTTTATGATAGTATTGTTTTCGATGGGTTATATTGTTGATTGCGCGGTAAATTAACAATTCGCAGTGTTTCGACAGCTACTTATTTTAATGTGCATTGCATTGTTTTGATATTTGTCCTTAAACAGCCCCATGAATTAAGCTCCATTTTTCTTAAAATTCTCAGTATTGTATTTATCACTTGAAAAGTGAACACCCTTGTCTATGGACATGTTGTGAATAACTAAACCATGGGAGTCAGCCTCAGCATTACTCTCTGGGTCCTACCTTTTTAAATAATTGCAAGAAACTTACAAATATAAAAATTCAACATGGAAATGTTGATAAAAATATAAAAAGTAGAGGGTATTTAAAAGAATACATATATAACAACATTTCTGCAAGACTTATGGGCCGAGAACAACAAAGGAAAAAATTAACAACACCGAAAGCTCAATACGCAATTGATATGTAGCAGCTACATGACCCGCTGCAGCTCCAACTCCAGTTTTAGGACAGCTCAAAGCTTGTATTGCTGTTGACGGCATAGCACAGTTTATCTCTGATCGTTGACTTCTTCTGATAGTTGGGCAGCTTAAGCAGGTTGAAGCAAGTGGATGAGTGGGAAGCCGATTTAGCGGATCCTTTTTGCGTATGGTAAAGAAGCCGCGTATAAACCTGCCTATAGTGTCCCCGGTATCTTCATCGTCGCCCACCTCCACACAGCGTATGGAAAACGGCGGTTCAAGGTGCGCAAAGCCCAGCAATGGTGGTTTGGAACAGCTGGTGACAAACTTTAGAAACAGTTTGCGTTCGTCCTCTGTGAAATCCTTGGCCAGTATTTCCCACAACCAGCCAACAACGCGATGTGAGTCATGGAAGCCGCCGTAATACTGTGCATGCTTACGCAAATCTTCCAGGTCCAACGGCACCGTGTCACCCGAAATAAGACTCTGCAGTTCCGGCGGCGAAAACAGAGATAGCCACTCGGGATTGACAATGCTGCGAAAGCCGCGATTGAACGCCTGCGTCTGCTCGCGAATCTGTGTGTTCATATGAAAGTAGGCCATGTAGTGTATATAGACCAGCTTGCTGTGATCGTTCACTACGCGCGCCTTGCCACCAGGGTGCAGTTCGTGTGTAACAATCTTGCCCATGACATCCTGATCGACAGAGAAAGTCAAATTCAAATCGGCCACATCCTGCTTATAATGCTTGATAAATTTTAGGCTGCGGTAGAGTTCGTTGTCTAGCGAAGGCAGTTCGTCCATGCAGGAGTAGAGCGGTTGCTGAGTTTGCCCCAGCAACTGGGAAAGAAAGAACGAAGCAAACGGCACATCCACTACAATTCCCTCGTAAACAGCCTTGCCGAGCATCCTTCCCACAAACTCAAACAATTGCAAATGATTGTCCTGTACATAAGATATAGGCGACGGATACAGTCGCTGATCGGAGGTGGTTTTGAACAGGTTCAACGATGGATCAAACACTTTCTTTATGGTCTCCTCCATCCTGATCAATACCCGCCTCTTGCAGTCCCTGCTGATTGATAAAGCGGACTCGTATTACACCTTTCAGCGCATGTGTGGGCTGTGCCACTAACTGACGGTAGCCATCTTCAACAATACGCTCCCGATGAATGACAATCAGTGCTGAGCGCGGTGAGGCACACGCGCTCCCCGTCAGACCCATCACAGCCTTCTCGTTTTGAACGAACTTTCGAAACAACTTGACCCGATCCTCATGTGGTATAATATGTGGCATCTTGGCCAGCAACAGCATTGCATTGCGCTTGGCCTTCTCCAGATCATTGATAAAAGTCGATGGCTTAACCTCCGGGATGAGCCAGTGATTTGGGGGTGTAAAGGGACGTCGACAGTCGCGCCGATATAAACACAGCAACAGCGTATGAAGTGAAACAAATACCGGATTCTGTACAATGTTTTGATCAGTTTGTAGAGAATATTATTGAGAAAATAGGTAGGCATTACATAGTCGTTTAAACGAAAGGGATTCTGTTCCGTATACATTTCATACTCGTCCAGAATGGTCACATAGTGTGTCATGCAGTCACAGAACAGCATCAGCATAGCTATCTGTGGCTTTTGCACTAACGTCTCTAAAAAAGTCCAGATATTCCTTCATGCCGCAGTTGGGTCCCAATGAAGTCAGCAGCAGCCAAATATCGTACAGCACATTATCATTATAGCAAATGCCAGTCAGAATGTCTAGTTTCATTTGGGATAGTGTATTTAAGGCCGCATAATACATGCCACATATGCCTGACACCTGAACCACATTGCCATTGTCCAGCTTACGCCATTGCACCTTTGCCTGCTTGCCAGCAGCACTGGCCAACAGGCCACTGCCACGTGTGGAGCTGCGCTCCAGAGCGCGACGTATCAAGTTGCTGGTTGAGGGCTGCTGCGATGAATGAAACTCAATGCGTTCGTAGTTTTCGTTGATTTCCTTCAGCAGATCCCCGAGGAGCAGCTTAATGCAGCGATGGTCCCACAGCATATGAAACTGTTTCTTGATCAGTGCAACATTCTGGTTCTGCGCAGGTTCCGCAGAGGGTGTGTGCCAGCCGAGAAGCTCGTGCCACTGTGTGAAGACGCCTTTGGTGGTAACCGTGTTGGGTATTAATTCCAGCAGCGATGTGGTCGTCTCAGTCAACAGCGGATAGGCCAACTTCTTGGCCTCGGCTAAATTCTCAATGTTGAACATATTTACAATGTTGCCCAAATATGCCAGAGATTTGGTGCCCGACATGCTGGCAGCGAATTCTTCGAACCATTGATAGTCCTCCGATATGCTCAAGGCTCGCTTTAGCAGCGACATGGAGCTGAATTGTTCAATGCACTGCGGAACGCTCTGATGCAAATGATAAATAAGCGCCGGAACTGAGAAATTTCGCTGAGAAATTGTGAGAGTAGGTTGCGACTAAAATCGCCATCGATAAGGGGGCGTAGGCAAAGCGTGATTATTCCAATGAACGTCACCGGTTTGACGGACTATTCCTCGCGTGCGGTTCCTTTTAGGAGAATAATCCGCATAGTCTTATAGAATCCGTGATGAATCAAGTGTCCTTGAACGTTGCAACAAATCTTCTGCATGGCCGGCTGCAGTCGCTCAAATTGGGCATTCCGCAGGCTCATGATTTAGGAGCAGTGAACACAATGAGTGTGTGTAAGAAGAGGGCTAGTGATATGCTATCAGCATGATTCAACGGTTTTAGTTCTGGCAACAGCTGCATGCAATTGGTCAACAATTGTTTAATGTGTCCAATCCAGGGCAGGCTCCGCTCCTTGTGCAAGCACAGGGCCGCATACGACAATTTTGGATTATCCACTTCCATTGCTCGGTTAACATAGCGACAGATGCGCTCCAGGCGATCACGCGTGCTACCATTGTTTTTGTCCAATTTGATTTGTGTTAGATAGCGACGAAGCACAGAATATGCATGAGCAGTGGGCAACAGATCCGTATCCTTCTCGTCCTTCTCATCGCCCCCATGACAGCCCATAAAAAGGGCGTCAAAGTCTTTGATTATGCATTTCTGATACTTGCTACGGGCTGCATATCCTTTAAGAGTCACCTGCAACAAAATGGCAGCCTCCTCTCGTCACTTCTCAAGGGCGCGCTTCTCTCGTGCCGCCTTTGTATGCTCCAAAAAATTGTTTTTATGGGATTCCGTTTGTGCAAACATTTTTTTTACAAAAATGTTATGTGGTTTTTGTTGTTTTTGCTCGCGTTAGCTGCACCTTGTTTGTTTTTATGATAGTATTGTTTTCGATGGGTTATATTGTTGATTGCGCGGTAAATTAACAATTCGCAGTGTTTCGACAGCTACTTATTTTAATGTGCATTGCATTGTTTTGATATTTGTCCTTAAACAGCCCCATGAATTAAGCTCCATTTTTCTTAAAATTCTCAGTATTGTATTTATCACTTGAAAAGTGAACACCCTTGTCTATGGACATGTTGTGAATAACTAAACCATGGGAGTCAGCCTCAGCATTACTCTCTGGGTCCTACCTTTTAAATAAGAACTAATCGAAAACAAAAGAGACGGAGGGAAACCTATTCGGTCAAGTTTAAAAAGTAAAATGTCATAGTGCACAGAGTCAAACGCCTTACTCAAGTCAGTGTAAATGGCATCAGTTTGCATTTTCGAAAATAAAGCATCATTTACCAAGGATTTAAACTCAAGCAGATTGGCCAGAGTTGACCGATTCTGTGCGAATCCATGTTGAACAGGGGAACAACTGATTTGCAGAAATGCTGCAAATTCGAAGTGATTATTTTTTCAAATAATTTAGGAATAGCAGACAGCTTTGCAATGCCCCTGTAATTTTGTATATCAGACTTTCCACCTTTCTTGTGGAGAGGAATGATATAAGATTCTCTTCAAAGAGATGGAAAGACAGAAGATTCAAGGGATAGATTAAAAAGCTTTAGCAATGGATAAACAAGGAAAGAACTACACTCCTTGAGTAGACAACTAGCAATATTGTCAGGCGCAGGAGAGCAAGAAGATTTTAAAGAATTTAAAGCTAAAAGGAGAGAGGAATGTGAAATAATAGGAGGAGGTATTTAACTAAAGGAAGTAATAGTATAAGGTTCTTACCCTTATTATTATTATTATTTTATATATTATATTATATTTTATATATTATTTTATATATTATTATAACGTCTTGAGCATTTTTGCTTTTGAGTGCTACACCCCATGCATATTTGGAAAATGTATCGATAACAGTTAATAGGAATCGCAAATTTCTACTTGATGATGTATAACTTCCCATTTCCACCAAATCTGCCTGCCAATGATCCCCGATTCCTTTCATAATAACCTTTCTACGCTCAAAAAATTGTCGCGCTGGTCCAAGCAACTCATTAACTATTCCCCTCTTGCTCATGGTGGTGTGTTCTTTTTTAATGTTATGCCTTCAATTTGCATTCCTACATTCTTTAATACACTTTTTGGAGCAGTATACTATTTAAATACAAAATCCTCGAGACTCGCTATTTTTTCATTTGGTTCAGCTTTTATTTTTTCACAGTATTCTTTTAGATTCTTCTGGCTACCCGAAGACTGAGTGACAATTCTCTTTTTCTAGATTTAAGTTTTCGTTTCTATTAAGCGTTTGCGTCCTTTTATTGAATCAGGCTCCCAACGCTTTTAAGACGTTTACTCTGGACATCAATGTTTTGATATTTGTCCTTAAACAGTCCCAAGAATTAAGCTCCATTTTTCTTAAAATTCTCAGTATTGTATTTATCACTTGAAAAGTGACCACCCTTTTCTATGGACATTTTGTGAAGAACTAAGCCATGGGAGTCAGCCTCAGCATTACTCTCTGGGTCCTACCTTTTAAATAAGAACTAATCGAAAACAAAAGAGACGGAGGCTGATTGGCCGTAGTTGACCGATTCCTTACGAATCCATGTTGAACAGGGGAACAACTGATTTGCAGAAATGCTGCAAATTCGAAGTGATTATTTTTTCAAATAATTTAGGAATAGCGGACAGTTTTGCAATGCCCCTGTAATTTTGTATATCAGACTTTCCACCTTTCTTGTAGAGAGGAAAGATATAAGATTCTCTCCAAAGAGATGGAAAGACAGAAGATTCAATGGAAAGATTAAAAAGCTTTAGCAATGGATAAACAAGGGGAGAACTACACTCCTTGAGTAGACAACTAGTAATATTGTCAGGCGCAGGAGAGCAAGAAGATTTTAAAGAATTTAAAGCTAAAAGGAGGGAGGAATGGGAAATAATATTAGGAGGTATATAACTAGAGGAAGTAATAGTATAAGGGTAAGAATTATTATTAGACCAGACTGAAGAAGAGTAAGCTGATTGAAAAAATTTGCAAAGAGGTTAGCAGAATCAGACTCATTGCTAGCTTTATCCATCCCGAGAGACATAGAAGATGGCAAACTTGAAGATTTGCGCTTCAAGTTTACAAAATTGTAAAACTCTTTCGGATTTAGGGCAAATTGCCTTTTGCAACGAGTTAGTTAATTCTCATAGCATTAAGAATTTAGAAGAAAGAAGTTCGACTTGTCTAAGGAATATTTAGCCAAGTCTGTACACGAACCAGACTTAAAATATTTAGACTTGAAATTTTTTAGATTTGATAATCTGTGAGTACACCAGGGTGGCTTTGAAGAAGTAGTCGAAGGAATTGACTTGGGAATACACATATCTAAGAGGGAGTTTAGGGTGTTATAAAAAAAGTTAATAGCAGTATTCATGTCAACCGAGTCATATAAGAAAGACCAATCGGTTGCATAAATAAGTTGATTCGGCAATGAATAATTTTCGTTGCGAAAGCAGCGGCGGGGCTTTAGGCTGATGAGCACGAAATGAGAGAATTACAATTGAACATTGCAACCTCTAAACTAGGATGATAAATATCCTCATGAAGAGATAAAGGAGGGGACCTAGACACATTAGAAACAAGGTAGTCGTTAACAAATACAAGATCAAGTGTTCTATTCAAATGATTAGAAATTGAATTGATTTGAAACAATGAAAGATCAAGCATGCAATCTATAAAGTCATGCTGTGCTGAGGGCACTAGATAATTTTCGGCAGTAAACAATGACCAAGAGATGTTCGGCAAATTAAAATCACCCAACACAATAAATGGGTCATTATCCCGCACGTATGAAGAAACTTCTTTAATACAAGTAATATGTTTCATATAAACTTGAATATCAGAAGAAGGAGGAACATAAGAACATGTAATATAAATATTCCGTGTAGGAAAGGACACCTTGTCTGAGACAAACTCAGCGTCAGTAGGCATACTAAAACAGAAAATTTCTGACTGGAGAGTGGCTTTAACGGCAATTAATACCCCGCCACCTCGAGTCGGCCGATCATTTCTATGCAAAATAAAATTATTCCAAAAAACCTCAAAATCAGATTTGGTTGAATTTAACCAAGTTTCTGAAAATGCGATTAAATCCGAATCGAAAGAAGTGGTGGCCATGAAAAGATTTTTAATTTTGGAATTGAGACCTCTGACATTCGGATAATGAATAGAGACTTTGTCAGAAGAAGAAGTTAGTTTTTTGGGGAAGAAATGGTACCCTGTGTTGAAGGGACTAGAAGGGTGACAGGCTGGTTACGCTTTTTTGGCTTGAACTCGTGAACAATCATGTGTGGGGGCCAAAATTTGGGATCACAAATGATTGGGTACATATCATGTGAAATATTTATTTTGAATGATGATATTTCACGAGGAGTGGAGAAATTAAATTAGATAATTGACGCGCTAGCAGAAGATTTGCTAGCAATATAGGCTGCCAATGACTCAGAGGTGGTATCTGACGAAAGTCGAGACACAAAAACTTGCCTACGAGGGGCAACATAAGTTAACGTAGGAGCTGATGGGGCTGCAGGGAGAACAGGAATTGGTGGGGCCAAAGAGGCACCATGATTGTTTTTAACAATCTGGGCAAGATTGCGCGCAGGTCTACCTTTGCGGCCAGTAGCTGAGGGGGCTGAGGCAGTTTGGTTAACTGGGACAGGTTCAGGTACGGGGACTATTGGGACTATTACAGGGGATAAAACAGGGGTAATATTTGGGCAGTCGCTCGGATACGGCGATAATGATTACATTAGAGATAAATCCAAGTTGCTAGGCAGGGACAACACAGGCTTAGGTGTCCAACCGGCGATTGGTTGGAGATTCGAATTTGTATTTGCTAAGCAACTCACAACTCGAGTCAAAACTACTCGAGAGTTGCTTAGCCACGTCATTTAGTTTTAAGAATTGATTTCTCACAGAATTATACGTTCTGGAGAAATCAATTTGCTTGTCGATGCATCTGGGCACGACCAACGCAAGCCACCGCAGGCCTTCTTGGCAATTGCAGCGATCTTGTCGCAATCACGCCCAGTGAGACTCCGCACATTTACCATGCATTATATTCTCACACAGCCAACAATTAACAAATTGCGGCAATGCAGAATGATCAGCCTGCTTAAACGTGCAAGGTTTCTTACATAACGACATAATTACTACCAGCGTTAAAAGATAAGCAGAAGTTGCGAGAGAGCATAGCAAAACGAAACACGGTTCACAAAAATAGAGCAAGTAAACGCTCAAAAAATAACTATTCGTACACAAACAAATTGTTTGAAGCGAAAAGCAACAGAAAAAATTAGCGAGAGCGCGATGCACAAGCAGAAATATGCAGCAGCGAACACACGCACAAACAAATGTATGCACAGGGGAACACCAAAGAAAAAGAATCAAAACAGGCAATAACAACAATACGGAACTGACGCCGTGTTTAATAAATGCAATAATTAAAAGACTTACACTGCACAACAGATAACACATTGCACAAGTTATAAAATCTTTTTAAATAAAGCACAAAAAATGCAAAATTTAGAAACAAAAAGCAGCATAAAAAGCGCAAAAATAATTAAAATCTGGGAGCACAAAAAAAACACGTCAATCACTCTCAACTGAGAACTTTCTCGACATTCGTTTATAGACTACTTCATCAACTTAATTATGTATGATTTGTATAATATATCTTGAACATAAAGTTTATTGTCAACAGTATCTCTCATTTTAGTTGAGGAGTAATGTACAAACTTGTCGATACCTATTTGAATAATGCCAGTTAAATACAAATATTTTTCCCTTTTATACATTTATTCAATAATTTTTGCTTCCCGATGTTCTTCAACTGTTGCAATTATTTCATTGTTATGATTACTATGATCAGCCGTTTGTGAGGCGATCATTAGGATCATCCTAGTAAATATAGTTTGGTTTATTTGTATTAAGCTTTATTATACCACTACAGGCTATAGATAATTTTGATTGATGTGGAGCTGATTAGCAATTGGTACTGTTTTACGAGATAATTTTGGAAGAGGTTGTTTAATTATAGTTAATTATCTTTTTGAACGATTTCCTTTAAGTTGTCCATCAGGTTTGTTATGTTTCTGTGAGCAAAAGTTATTATTAAAATATCTTTATAATTTTGAAGGTCGTCATAACTCTGAGAAGTATTTTCATAAATTAAAGAATATAAGCCTGTAGTGAGATCCCATGTTTCACCACTGTCAAGAATAAATTTTTCTTCTGATGTATGATTTTTAGAATATCCTTCTGTCTATCCGTCCGTCTGTCCGTCCGTCAGTATGTATGAACGCTAGAATCTCAGAACCTATAAGAGTTAGAGACTTGAAATTTTAGCTGTAGGTCCTCCTAGTCCCCGCGCAGATCGAGTTTCTTTCCGATACTCGATAACTTGCCCCGTTTTTCAAGTAAATGCGAGTCCTGTATAATAATATTCAACAGTTTCTGCTGTTAGCACTGCGATGTGTAATCCCAAGTTGTAAAACTGTGCGCCTGCAGCTCTTTGTTTGGCAAGCTGATATCGCTCCATTACAAAGTCGTAGAATTGACTTGTCTTTCATCGAATTATATTTCTTCGGAAGGAAGAATACGTGGTGTTGGATCTCCAAGGCAATTGTCTCCCCAAATTTTGTTTTTGTCCATCATGCGCGTACAACATCGTACGTCACATTTTCTTCTATGGTTGTTATACTCAAAAGGGTTTTCGCCCCTTTCAATGCATCTCCACTTGATAATTCGACTGCTGCTGATGCTGATGCTCCAGCTGTCTGGGAGCTTCGACGAGGCTGGCCACTTGGTACAACTTTGAGGATTAGGATGATGATGCTGCCATCGTTTCTTACTTAATGAAGTAATACTCTGAGCTGCACTGATTTTATAGTCCTGCAGCATTTTGTTAAATGGAGTGTTCAACGGATTAGTTTTTCAAACATCTCGAGCGATTCTTAATGTTGAAATAATTTTTTTAAACATCTCGAGCGATTCTTAATGTTTAAGTAATATTCTGAGCTGCACTTATTTTATAGAACTGCATTTTTATGCTGGAATTATTTCTGAGGAACAGCATTTTGTTAAGTGGCGTCGTCAATTATTATTTTTTCAAACATCTCGAGCGATTCTTAATGTTGAAATAATACTCTGAGCTGCACTGAATTTATAGGCCTACCTCTAGTATATATTTCGCTCTAATTATTTTTGAAGCAATATTTTTGAGAATCAGCAATTTGTGAAGTGAGGTCTTCATTCTTTTTTAGCTCGCTATCAATTATTATTTTTTCAAACATCTCTAGGGATTCTTAATATCGAGCTCGTTGAGTAATATAATACCATCTTGTGTGTAAACTGAGTTTAAATTGCGAGCATACCTTGGTAAATATTCTGATTCAGGATGACGCCATTCCCATCGATAGGGATCGGGCAGTTTGGTATATATCTTGTTATGTTATTCTGGTACATAGCCTGTGACAACAAATGTGACGCAGCCACTCTAAACGCAAATGTCAATATGTTGACATTGATCAAATGAAAACGATAATGAAACAAAATATGGTGGAGTTTTTTGTCTACTTCAGATGTTATATACACCAATGGAGCAATAGCTTGCCGTTAAGTAATATGCAATTTTGATCTATCATCTGGAATAATTAAATAATTCTTTGTACCCAAAACATTTTGAGGTCCTTGATATATCTGCCCGCATACCGCAGCGTTTATTATTATGTTAAAAATAACTGTAAACAGGTGTCCACAGTTATAGCTGTTGAAACGTTGAACCCGCTTATAGTCGTATTTAATGTTTTTTCCTAAATAATGAATAACTTCTTGAGAAGGTTGTAAATTTCCAAAACTATCGAAATATTCATTTTCTCTTCCATTTTTAATATAAGCTACCCAGTTTGTTCCACCTCCAGCTCATTTTTCCACTTCTTTTTGGGAAGAGAATCTCTCATAAATACACCTCTGAAATATGGAATATGTTTAAATTTCATTCAGCATATTTCATTATATCAATTTTTGAGAGAGGTTTATTGGGTAGCTGACTTAGAATTTTTTGCAGAATGATCAGCTGTTATTCCGTAGCCCTTTCGATATAATTAAAAAAAAAATCCCTTGCCTAACACAATAGCTTCCATCGAGCGGTTATGTCACCTATTCTTCTCTAGTTGTTTTCTGGCATTTTTGGCGTTTGTGATTGTATTTGCAATATATGCGCCCCCTGATGCAAGTCCACCAAGTGCTCCTAGGGCTGTTAAGATGGGTATAAGCGGTAAGAAACCACCAAAGTTGGGAGCGCTAGTCACTCGAGGAATTGCTATTTCATTCTTTTTTTTGAACCAATTGATTTGTGTATAGCTTTCCGAGCTATTTTAATTGCACTCTCAACATCAAGTGGTCTTTCCCTTTTCAATAGCTTTAGCTGCTTTAACCACCTCCATAAACCTTTTCTTTCTTGTGCAAATTGTTACTCTTTTCTTATTGCTTCTCCTTTTTAATTTTTTCTAGTGATACCCATAAATATAGTTTGGTTTATTTGTATTAAGCTTTTTATACCACTACCGGATATAGATAATTTTGATTGATGTGGAGTTGATTAGCAATTGGTACTGTTTTACGAGATAATTTTGGGAGAGGTTGTTTGATTATAGTTAATTATCTTTTTGAACGATTTCCTTTAAGTTGTCCATCAGGTTTGTTATGTTTCTGTGAGCAAAAGTTATTATTAAAATATCTTTATAATTTTGTAGGTCGTCATAACTCCGAGGAGTATTTTCATAAATTGAAGAATATAAGCCTGTAGTGAGATCCCATGTTTCACCACTGTAAAGAATAAATTTTTCTTCTGATGTATGATTTTTAGAATATCCTTCTGTCTATCCGTCCGTCTGTCCGTCCGTCAGTATGTATGAACGCAAGAATCTCAGAACATATAAGAGTTAGAGACTTGAAATTTTAGCTGTAGGTCCTCCTAGTCCCCGCGCAGATCGAGTTTCTTTCCGATACTCGATAACTTGCCCCGTTTTTCAAGTAAATGCGAGTCCTGTATAATAATATTCAACAGTTTCTGCTGTTACCACTGCGATGTGTAATCCCAGGTTGTAAAACTGTGCGCCTGCAGCTCTTTGCTTGGCAAGCTGATATCACCCGTTACAAAGTCGTTGAATTGATGGGTTTTTCATCAAATTATATTTCTTCGGAAGGAAGAATATGTGGTGTTGGATCTCCAAGGCAATTGTCTCCCCAAATTTTGTTTTTTACCATCATGCGCGTACAATATCGTACGTCACATTTTCTTCTATGGTTGTTATACTAAAAAGGGTTTTCACCCCTTTCAATGCATCTCCATTTGTTGGTTCGATTGGTGCGGTTGCTGTTTCTGCTGCTGATGCTCCAGCTGTCTGGGAGCTTCGACTGATTTTAGCTGCACTAATTTTATAGTCTTGCCTTTAAACGATGGAATTATTTTTCAGGCAATATTTTTGAGGAGCAGCATTTTGCTAAGTGGAGTCTTCAACGGATTAGATTTCAAACATCTCGATCGATTCTTAATGTTGAAATAATTTTTTTAAACATCTCGAGCGATTCTTAATGTTGAAATAATATTCTGAGCTGCACTTATTTTATAGAACTGCATTTTTATGCTGGAATTATTTCTGAGGAACAGCATTTTGTTAAGTGGAGTCTTCACCGGATTAGTTTTTCAAACATCTCGATCGATTCTTAATGTTGAAATAATTTTTTTAAACATCTGCACTGAATTTAAAGGCCTGCCTCTAGTATATATTTCGCTCTAATTATTTTTGAAGCAATATTTTTGAGAAACAGCAATTTGTGAAGTGGGGTCTTCATTCTTTTTTAGCTCGCTATCAATTATTAATTTTTCAAACATCTCTAGGAATTCTTAATATCGAGCTCGTTGAGTAATATAATACCATCTTGTGTGTAAACTGAGTTTAAATTGCGAGCATACCTTGGTAAATATTCTGATTCAGGATGACGCCATTCCCATCGATAGGGATCGGGCAGTTTGGTATATATCTTGTTATGTTATTCTGGTACATAGCTTGTGCCAACAAATTTAACGCAGCCACTCTGAACGCAAATGTCAATATGTTGACATTGATCAAATGAAAATGATAATGAAACAAAATATGGTGGAGTTTTTTGTCCATTTCAGATGTTATATACACCTATAGCAATGGAGCAATAGCTTGCCGTTATGTAATATGCAATTTAGATCTATGGGAATACTATGATCTGGAATACTTAAATAATTCTTTGTATCCAAAACATTTTGAGGTCTTCCCTTGATATATCTGCCCGCATACCGCAGCGTTTATTATTGTGTTAATAATAACTGTAAACAGAGGTGTCCACAGTTATAGCTGTTGAAACGTTGAACCCGCTTATAGTCGTATTTAATGTTTTTTCCTAAATAATGAATAACTTCTTGAGGAGGTTGTAAATTTCCAAAACTATCGAAATATTCATTCTCTCTTCCATTTTTAATATAAGCTACCCGGTGTGTTCCACCTCCAGCTCATTTTTCCACTTCTTTTTGGGAAGCGAATCTCTCATAAATACACCTCTGAAATATGGAATATGCTTAAATTTCATTCAGCAAAAATTATATCAATTTTTGAGAGAGGTTTATTGGGTAGCTGACTTAGAATTTTTTGCAGAATGATCAGCTGTTATTCCGTATCCCTTTCGATATGGTTTTAAAAAAAATCCCTTGCCTAACACAATAGCTTACATCGAGCGGTTATGTCGCCTATTTTTCTCTAGTTGTTTTCTTACATTTTTAGCGTTTGTGATTGTTTTTGCAATAGATGCGCCACCTGATGCAAGTCCACCAAGTGCTCCTAGGGCTGTTAAGATGGGTATTAGCGGTAAGAAACCACCAAAGTTGGGAACGCTAGTCACTCGAGGAATTGCTATTTCATTCTTTTTTTTTGAACCAATTGATTTGTGTATAGCTTATCGAGCTATTTTAATTGCACTGTTAACATCAAGGGGTCTTTCCCTTTTCAAAAGCTTATCAGCTGCTTTAAGCACCTGCATAAACCTTTTCTTTCTTGTGCAAATTATTACTCTTTTCTTATTGCTTCTCCTTTTTCATTTTTGTTTTCATTGCGTTCGTAACGAAATGTGCAGCCAATTTTTCTCCAATACTGCTATCAGATGCTTATGCGTTTATTAAATGTGGATATTTCACCCAATAAAAATAATATTTGACACTGTGCGCTATCACCAAACTCAATTAGAGGAATAATTGTAGGTCCATCTAACTGCGGAAAGACAAATCTCATGATCAACCTAATAGAAAGCCCAATACGTACGTATACTTTCATATTATTTCAACCAAAATATGAATACTTAAAAAATCTCGTTACCCCAATAAAAGGAATGCGATTTTTCACGTTTTCTGACAACAAAGCTGTTATACCACCTGAGAAAGCTCAGGATAGCTCGATAAGGATATTTGATGATGTAGCATGTGAAAAACAAGATAATATACGTTCACACTTTTGTATGAGTTGACATAAAAACATTCATTCAAATCATGTGGGTGTCGATATAAATTTCGAAACATTTATACAAATTTGTCAATTATGTTGGACAAATAAATATGGGTTCCTTTTCAACAAGCAAGGATGACGCAATAGACAATGGAAGATATAGAATAGGCTTTGATACATCTATTATAACTTAAATAATTCACTTTATTAAGGTATATTATCAAACTGTAATATAAGGCAAATTTTCCTTGATTTAACATTTGTTTCTCAAAAAGGTAACAACAATAACTTTAACTGGGAAAGGGGCAATTTTAACAGCAATTTACTTTCCTCCCGTTGAATTGTCAACAGCATACGAATGCTGTCTAATTGATTTTTATATTTACAATTCGATTCCAAACTTTGATCGGACTAATAATCTATTTCATTTTGGGGATCATACAATTAATAAACCTGTAGGATCATAATAGTTTAAGATTATTGTTGATTTCATCATAGATAATTTGATAGACGAAAACTTATTACTCATCACTCTGTTCTCAAAATTGAAAGCAATAACAATACACTTCAAAGGATGGTGATGAGTAGATGTTTGCAAATATATTTTAATAAAAATCGTTCGATAAGTCATTTGCTTGGATTTAAACAAAGAGTTTTAAATACCTCAGATTCAGGTGTAAATATTTTTTATGTGAATACAATTCGATTAGAGTATAATATAATTAACGGTTCATATGTAAACAATGTCTTATCGCATACGCTTCATGAATTTGCTCTGAACGTTGCACCAGGATATAAATTGAAGGAGATCCCACACAACCTCATTTATTTCAGAGGGAAAAATGAGTAAAAACAATTAATTAAATTTAAAAGTTCATTTGAACTTAGAAACATATCCATACAATGATTTAAATTTAAATTTTGAGCGTGGACGATTTGTTGTTTTGTATGATATGTACTCTAAATTTCAAGAAAGCTATTATATTAAAGATGCTCAGCCACTGCTAACAGCTAAAGAATTTAAGCAAAATACCCCCATTATTGTTGTGGACTTATCAAATCAGAATGAGGCAGCTAAAACCGGACCCATTTATGTTCGAATTTCGATAGACTTAGCAAAAGGAAATACTTCAACATGTGATGCTTACTGTCTACTTATCCAAGACCGCTTGGTTGAGTATTCGCCGTTAACCTCTTTAGTTCAACGCATAGTCTGCTAGCGATCGGGTGTATTTGTAGTGACCCAAAGAAAATGAACACCGCTGTCATATATCTTACATTTACTCGCGGAAAACATTGAAGGATTATTGTAAAAGAAATCGCAATCTTCTTTACACCAGATACAATGCTCCATCGAGTATTTCGAATAAAACCCCCATACCCCTTTAGGGACTTAAATAAGCTTCAGTAAACCTATTCACGGGCAGATGCAGTGCTCTCGTGGGAGATCGGTGAGGACGATTACATGTCAACTAAAAGATGGCTTCGCGAAACTACTAAAGGCAAACGCATAATTACGTACGGATGTCAGGAGGAAGACATCTTACAATGTATATATATATTTCCACCCCCTTCCCGTGTTGCGCACGCGTCACCAACCGAACCGCGAAGACCGCGAAGGGCGATCTTCTGCTGGGCCTCAATAGGAAGCCGGAGCACTCCGCAGATGAGCTGCAAGAAGCTGTGGGAAAGGCCTTGGGTGACCGGGCGGTAGTAAGAACGCTGACCGAAACGTCCCAGGTGGAGATCAAGAACCTGAATGAGCTGGCGACTATGGAGGAAGTGCTCGAAGCGATTAAAAGTGCCTTACAAGACGACTCCTTGTCAATTTAAGCGATTTAAGCCGCAGTTGGCAGCCAGCAAAGGGCCACAGATACTCTCCCAGCGCTAAAAGCCAGGATGCTTGTCGAGAAGGCCAAGGTGAGGATCGGATGGGTTGTCTGCCATATTCGTGCAATAGACCAACCAAAGCGATGCTTTAAATGCCAGGGTTTCGGGAACATTGCAGCGAACTGCACCAGCGGAGACGATATGAAAGGCGCATGCTTCAGATGCGGGGATACAGGCCACGAAGCAAAGATCTGCTCCAAGCCACCAAAATGTAGCCTTTGCATACGGAAAGGAGAAAAATCAACGGACCACGCTACAGGAAGCTTTAAGTTTACTTCAAATAAACCTTAACCACTGCATAGCTGCTCAAGCCATCTTGGAGCAGACTGTTAGGGAGATGCGCATTGAAATTGCCATTATCAGCGAACCTCACCCTCGAGAAACCAACTGCCCGAGAATATGGACCGAAGCTCAGGATGGAAAAACTGCGCTCTGGGAATGTGGCGACCCATCGACATCGCTGACAAAAACAAAGTCCTTTACTGGTTTGTACGCGCGCAATACGGCAGGCTGTGGATATACAGCTGCTACCTGGCCCCAAGCATGCAGCTCTGCGAATTGACAGCTGCGTTAGATGCATTAGTAGATAACGCAAGGGGGCGGAAAGTCATTATTGCTGGTGACTTCAACGCCTGGGCAGTGGAATGGGGCAGCCAAGCAACTAACGCAAGAGGTCGTGCCCTGTTGCAAAGCTTCGCAGCCCATGGCAACTAAGCGATGTACACACCGCAAGCGACCACTCCGCAATAATGTGCACGATTGGTGAAGAAACTGCACTATTTTCGACCCTGTGGCCTTTTCGAATGCAGTCCATTCGCTTGTCACTGCCGGCAACGCAGAGAGCTATCGCGTGCCTGTGACGAGAGCATGCAAACCCGGAAAACGTTTCAGCGCCACCATGTACTCACGTACTGGTGGAACGAAAATATAGCCGAAGCACGGCGGAACTGCATCCAAGCCAGGAGGAGATACCAGCGAGCCCGAGGTAGACCCAACTATGCCGAACAGCAGCTAAGGTATCAGAGTGCCAGAAAAATGCTAAAGAAGTCCATAAGAGATAGCAAACGAGATAGCAATACGATCCTTGGGGCAAGGCGTACAAAACTGTCGTTAAAAGACTCTACGCCGGCAAACAAGCGCAGCCTTCTAACCCAAGTGAGCTGAAGTTGATTGTGGAAGCGATATTCTCAATCAGACCCGACGTATTACATACACAAGCCAGCCCATCGAGCCACGTAGCAGCCATGCCGTCTCTCATCGACGAAGTCTCAGTCGAAGAGGTGCTGATGATCGCCAGAAGCCTAAAGCCCAGTAAGGCACCGGGTCCGGATGGAATCCCCAACCGAGTGCTGAAACTAGCCATGTCCTTGCAGCCCGCGCAGTTCGTGCAGCTTTATAACATGTGCCTAATGGAGAGAACCTTCCCCACAATATCCAAACGCTGGTTTTATTACCGAAGCCTGGTAAGCCGCCCGACGAGACAGCGTCATACAGGCCTGGACACGTTAGGCAAAGTGCTGGAGAATCTAATCTGCAACAGGCTCCAGGCGGCTGTCGACAACAATGGTGGCTTGTCCCAAGGCTAATTTGGTTTCACCAAAGCAAAGTCTACAATAGACGCTCTGGAGAAAGTGGTCGGCATAGCAACAAACGCCATCCAAGGATCGAGATGGAAAAGCGGCCCAAAAAAGTACTGCCTCATCGTCACGCTGGTTATTAAAAACGCAATTAACACAGCCAGATGGGACAAAATATTAAATGCACCGTCAACGTTCCCCGTCCCATATTATCTTCAGGAGACGATACGCAGCTACTTTACTGGAAGACTGCTGCAATACGACACCGCAGACGGACCCACTACACATCAAGTGTGTGCTGGAGTGCCCTTAGGTTCAGTTCTAGGACCCCTCCTCTGGAACTACATGTACGGTGGCATCATCCGACTGGAACTCCCGATCGATACAAGTATCATCGGCTTCGCAGACGACGTGGCCTTTGTAGTCGTCGGCAAGGAATTGAAAGTCATAGAGGAATCGTGTAACCACAGCATTGCCCGTGTGCACCATTGGCTAGCAACAGCTGGACTCGAGCTCACTGCTCATAAAACAGAAGCGGTGTTAGTCAGCAGTCGAAAAAGAGTGGAAACAGCACACAAAAGAGTAGGCAGTGCGACAATAGAATCAGCAAGGGCGCTAAAGTACCTGGGTGACATGCTAGACACAAGGATGTCGTTCAGAGAGCACTTGGAGTACGTGCACAAGAAAGCAGCAGAGTCCTGTCGAGCGCTATCCAGGATAATGCTGAACACACGGGAACCGAAACAGCAGAGACGCCGTCTCCTTATGACCGTAAACAGAGCAGTAATAATGTACGCGTCCCCCATCTGGAGCAGAGCAATGGCTGTTCCCAGCTACAGGGCGTACACTCTATTTATCGCCTAAGCGCTCGACGGGTCAGCTGCGCATTCCGCAGTGATGGTCCCGCTAAACGAACTGGCAACAAAAGCTGTAGTTTGCTATAGAGCCCAAAATGGAAGCAACACAGCAAACTCGACTTCGCACTGAGGCAAGGATGCAGAGCATAGCACAATGGCAAGCACGCTGGGATCGCGAATCTTATGGACGCTGGTCGCATATGCTTATCCCAAACTTGGAAGCCTGGATAAATCGCAAGTATGGCAATGCCAATTTTTATTTAACGCAGCTCCTATCAGGCCACGGATGCTTCAGGAGCTACTTGAAGCGATTCGGCCAAGACAACACAGACGTGTGTTCTTGGTGCGGCAGAGGAAACAGTATCGCAATAATCTGCGAGCCATACAAGCCTATCGCTGAAAGCGGCTGGGTGGCAAGTAAATGCGGAAAAGCGGCCATCTGGTCCCTTAACTCACTGCTCCAGGAAGTCAGAGCAGCACACAAAGGATTCGTCAGAGCAAAAATTAATGGAATCGCCGTTTACAGTTGCTACGCACCCCCAGCTGGGAACTGCAGCGGTTCCAAAACATGCTGGAGGAAATATCAGAAGACGCTGGCAACAGAGCTCCCCTCGTCAAAGCCGGAGACTTTCAAAGCCTGGGCCCTGGAATGGGGAAGCAAGGAAACCAACGCTAGAGGGACCACCCTGCTAGAAGAGTTCGCGGCGGTCGACTTGTGCCTTGCAAACGACGGGCAGGAACTCACGTACTGCAAAGCCGGTAGAGGCTCTATTATAGACCTCACCCTGCTCAGCAGCTCACTCTATAGGCTAACCACATTGAAAGTCAGCAATGAATTCACATTCAGCAACCACCAAGAAGTACATTTCGAGATCCACGGTAGAGGACGGAGAAAACAGTATCCCAAAACAACAGGCCCCAAATGGAAGGACAATTGCCTAGACGAGGAAACATACACGGACTCCCTACGCCATGCTCGATGGACTTATGCCACGGAGTCAGCAGAAGACATGGCACGGCAGCTTATGGAAAACATCTCGGATGCGTGCGCCTTATCCAGGCCCAGGGGGAAACCAAACAGAAGAGGAGCACCTTAGTACTGGTGGACGGTGACGAGGAAATCAGCGACCTAAGTAAGGCCTGCCTACGCGCTAGAAGACGCTCCCAACGAGCCCGAGGCTGCCCATACTTTGCATCTAGGCTGGATGACCTGCGGGCAGCCAAGCGAGACCTCAAAAAAAGTATTAAACAAAGCAAATCCAGCTGCTTCCAGCAAATATGCGACGAGGCCAATGTAAACCCGTGGGGCACGGCTTATAAGGTCGTCACGATGAAAATACACAGCCAGGGAACAACCCGTGTGACCTGTCCTAGCGCACTTGCCACTATAGTCGAGGCACTGTTCCCCCATCACCCAAGATTGGAGGTCGTCAACTGCTTACGCAGCACGGAACTTGTGCAGCAGGTGTCGACAGACGAAGTGGTAGTGGCAAGCAAGAAGCTAGACGACAAAAAGGTTCCAGGACCAGATGGGGTACCAAACAAGCCGCTATAGTTAGCCATACTGACGAAACCCGCCGCCTTCGCCGAGACTTACAATATATGTCTTCAGGAAGGTGTATTTCCCAAGAGATGGAAGCGACAGAAATTAATCCTCCTACCGAAAGGGGATAAGCCAATAGAGGAACCCTCGGGATACAGGCCAATCTGCCTACTGGAAACGGCAGGAAAGGTTCTGGAGAAGATCGTGTACAACCGACTATTAAGGGTGGTTGAAGAACGCGAGGCCCTGTCCAAACAGCAATACGGATTTCGTAAGGCTAGATCTATGGTCGACGCAATTAAGGGGTTGGTCGATATTGCTACTAATGCAATAGAGGGTACCCGATGGAGGTGGGGAGACAAGGAATACTGCGCGGTGGTTACGTTGGACATCCGCAATGCCTTTACACATAAATATAAACATAACAACCCCCGCCCCCTATCCCAAGAGCGTCCACTTACGCACATACACACACATAAATATAAACTTAAACACACTTGACCTTGATAATAAATGTAAACAACCGTGGCTTCACTTCCTGAGGGAAAACAATCATTGCCTATCTACTATCCAAAAAACTTTGTAGGTTTGCCTTTCCATGGAACTCAGGTACGAGCGATGATGCTAATTTCAACAGACAAAAGGTTCTAGTCGGGAGCTACCGACTAGGGAATACCCTGAACCCTCTTATTTCAACACCATATACAGCTCGCGCTAAGAGCTCGTTTGCTTTAGTAGCAATAAAGATAAATTAAAAAACAGAAAGTTCACTTGGCAGGGTTCGAACTCGCAACTAACCGCACTACTTGCCCCCACTACCATCCTCCTGAGCGACCACTTGCGCACACACACACTGACTTTGATAATAAATGTAACCAAACGTGACGTCACTTCCTGAGGGAGTGTAAAATAATGAAATAGTTTTCTTTTAATTGATAGTTTATTAGCCAACGTCCTAAGACGTTGATGGTATTTTTTCGACTGATGTGTCCTTAAATTTTATGTTTGTTCTTAAGTCTAACATTCGAGTTTTTGTATGTAAGCCTCAGTCGTATGGCAACAAGGTATTTTGTTAAATCGCATATTAGTGTGACTGCGTATTCATTATCTTGCTCTGATTTTGGTGGTGGACCGATCGTATATATAATTACTCTATCAAAGGCCATAATTGGTGTCTCTGTTAGCGTTAAAGGAGTTCGAGTGTGCGTTGTCACTTTTGATTTTTGGAATTTTTGGTCACTTTTTTACATAATTCGTGATATCACGCGTCATATTTTTCTAATAGTAATTGCTTTTTATTTTTGCAAAAATAGTTTTTGTTGTTCCCGTATGCCCTCCTTGAATTGGATTATCGTGGAATGTAGACAGTATTTCTTCGATTTCTTTATTATTTTCTATTGTGGTCACCGGCTGGAGTACCGCTACTCTTAGCTTTTTCAATTTCTTTTTGCCCATTTCTTTAAAGGAATCTATTGAAACGTATTCAAAGATTTCTTCGCACGGTGCCATTTTGAGTTGTTTGATACTATATATACCGTCTTCTTTTTCAAGCCTTTGGAAAAATGGATCTAAATCAAAGATTCCTTAAGATATTCACAAGGAAATACAAAAGTTCACACAGTAAATCTAAAACTCAGTATTTTTATTAAATTTAATAATGAAAAAACAGGCATAGCATTTACGCTATTGCTTGATACTGGTGCAGACATATCTCTATTAACAGCAAATGTTGATATATATGAAAATATAAATTCAAACATATCAGCCCATATCAGTTTCTGAAGGTTAAGCATTCGTAGAATTATCTACAGGAAAATAAGTCATTCCACACGAATTTTATATAGTCGGACAAGATTTTCCAATACCTAGCGATGGCATAATTGGTAAAGATTTCTTTAAAAAATATAATTACCAATTAGATTTCATACAAACATGTGATTCTATAATACTTCGGCCAAATAATTTAAATTATCCAATAAAACTACCAACAATTCACACTTGTGATAATAATGCCACAATACTTCCAGCTCGTTCTGAAGTAATCCGTCAAATCAATATTGGTTCGCCAGAAAACAATGTTTTCATTCCGAATCAAAAAATTTATAAAGGAATATAAATTGGAAATACTATTTCCAATAATCAATAAACATTTGTCCGAAGTTTAAATTCAACAAATTCAATAAAAATAGTAAATCTTAACTACATTAAAATAGAACAGCTAACTGACTATGAAACAGTCCAAGAAATTAGCAAAGATCGCCAGGAAATGGTGATGGAAAAATTACAAAAGACTTTCCCCAATTATTTAAAAAACAACTAAAAGATCTCTGCACCAAGTATACTGAATTATTCGGACTTGAAACCGAATAAATAACAACTAACAATTTTTTTAAACAAGAATTGGAACTTAAAGATACTGAGCCAGTGTACATAAAATATTACCGAATTCCTCATACTCATAAAGAGGAAGTAAATAAACAAGTCGAGAACTCATCTCGGATAAAATTGTAAAACCGTCTGTATAGGAATATAACTACCCAATACTTCTCTTTCCAAAAAAGGGATTTCCGGGATCCAATACTAAGAGATGGCGATTAGTTAAAGACTATCGTCATTTAAATAAAAACTACTCTCATTCTTGATCAATTAGGAAGAGCTAAATATTTTTCATGCTTGGACTTAATGTCCGGCTTCCATCAAATAGAACTAATAGAATAATCTAGAAATATTACGTCTTTTTCAACGAGCAATGGCTCTTATCATATGGATTAAAAATAGCGCTAAATTCTTTTCAAAGGATGATGACAATAGAATTTTCGGGATTAGACCCTTCACACGCATTCTTGTATATGTATGACTTAATCGTCATTGGTTGTTCCGAAGATCACATGATCAAAAACTTAACAAACGTTTTTGACTTATGTAGGAAACACAACCTTAAACTACATCCAGAAAAATGCAAATTCTTCATGCATGAAGTGACTTTTCTATGTCACAAATGTACTGATCAAGGTATTTTGCCAGATGACAAAAAATATGATGTCATAGAAAAATACCCAGTCCCTACGGACCCTCATAGCGCCAGAAGATTCGTTGCATTCTGCAACTATTACAGACGATTCATTTTAAACATCGCCGACTATTCACGGCACATAACCAGATTATGTAAAAAGAATGTTCCTTTCGAATGGACAATTGAATGCCAAAATGCATTCGATTACTTAAAATAAGCTCTAATGAAACCTACTTTACTAAAATACCCAGATTTTAGCAAAGAATGCCAGTAAATAAGCCTGCGGGGCAGTTTTAACTCAAACATATGGAGATAAACAATTGCCCATAGCATATGCTTCTCGTTCATTTACAAAAGAAGAAAGCAATATAAATAAACCAGCAGGAGTTGGCAGCAATACACTGGGCACTAACACATTTTCGCCCATATAAGTATGGTCAACATTTCAAAATCAAAACAGATCATAGACCATTGACACATTTGTTTTCAATGGTAAATCCAAGTTCTAAATTAACAAGACTGAGATTAGACTTAGAAGAGTATGACTTTACTGTAGAATATCTCAAGGGTAAAGACAATTTTTTTGCAAATTCATTATCCCGCATCACAATGAAAGAATTAACAAGTAACGACTAGGGCTAACCCTGAACCCTCTTCTTCCGACAGGCGATAGGTATAAAATGAAAAATACTTGGTATAAATATATATACTATTCTAGAAGCTACATGTAAAATGTGGTGACTCTAGCTCATATTATTTGCCGAAATTGCTCAAAAAACAGGAATTCGATATAGGTTTTTATCGATTACTTGGAAACGGGGCAAGTTATCGAATCTACGCGGGGACTAGGAGAACCTACAGCTAAAATTTCAAGTCTCTAGCTCTCATAGGTTCTGATATCCTTGCGTTCATACATACGGACCGACAGACAGACGGACATGGCTTATATACTTTATGGGGTCGGAGATGTTTCCTTATGCCTGTTACATACATTTGCACAAATACCTTATACCCTTTTTACGCATTTTTAATGGGTTTAGAGTAAAACAAGGTACGCGTAATCCCTGTATGGCCTCCTTCTATAGGATTATCGTGATATTTCAACAGTATTTCTTTTATTTGATTTTAGTAATTTTTTCTATTTGTGTCACTTTTGTTAGTAGCGATACTTTTAATGTATTTAAATATTTATTGCCCATATTATACCTTTGTGCAGAGGGTATTATAATTTTGTCGTGAAATGTGTAACGCATTTACATATGTAAAAACCAGCTGGTTCGGACCACTATATCATAAAGCTGCCATAGGCACGATCGGTGGAAAATAAGGTTCTTGTATGAAAAATGTTTTTGTTTAGCAAGTTTTCTTGATCAAACTCGGCATTTATTAGTTTTACTATGTTCCTCATATATATGCAAATCCTATTAAGATCGGACCACTATATCATATAGCTACCATAGGAACGATCGGTCGAAAATTAAGTTATGTGGAAAATTTTGTTGTTTTTCAAGATATCTTGACCAAGCTCGGCATTTATTAGTTTTACTATGGACCTTATATATGTGCAAAATTCTTTCAACATCGGACCACTATATCAAATAGCTGCCATAGGAACAATCGGTCGAAAACTAAGTTGTTGTATAAAAACTTTTTTATTTTTTAAGATATCTTGACCAAACTCGGCATTTATTAGTTTAACTATGCTTCCTCCACTTATGTAAAATCTTATTTACATCAGACTACTATATCATATAGCTTCCATAGGAACGATCGGTCTAAAATTATGTTGTTGTATGGTAACCTTTTTTGTTTTTCAAGGTATCTTAACCATACTCGGCATTAACTATTTTCCTGTTGCTTCTTAGATATGGGCAAATGACTATGAGCATTATGAGGGTAAGGGTATTAAATCTTCGGCGTGCCGAAGATATCACTGCTTTCTCGTTTAAATTCATTTAATGATAAAAATTCGAAAATTTGTTCATTTGGTGACACCTGAAAGTTAGCAATTTAATGTATTTCAGCTTCTGAAATAAACCTTTGAAATAATTGACCTAAGTCGAATTTTCCATTGGAGTACAAATCATTAACTGAAAATTATGAAATGATTCGTTTTCCTCTTTAAAGTAAAGAATTTATTTTCCCGAATTTTAGATTCACAAATTTCTTTACGTCGTTATTACTAACGACTTCATAGACGTTGGGCTCTTTTAGATCTTTTTGATTTATTTGAAATTTTATTTTATCATCTGCGCAGATATTTTCCTGACATTTTTATGATCTTGTTTAAACCATTAACATTTTGCTATTCATGTCAATTAGTGTCTCTATGTTTATGCTGGACAATGCATCCGCTTCATGGTTATCTTTACCCTTGAGGTATTCTACCGTAAATTGGTATTCTTCTAAGTCTAGTCTCATCCTGGTTAAATTATATGTGGGATCTTCCATTGAAAACAAATGCCTTCTATAAACCGTTGTACTCTTGGGATAGTACAGACCACATGCATGTTTACTTGCATCTGGGATTATGCAATTTGGGAGAGATTTCTTTGGTACCAAAGGAAGTGGTCTATTGTATTGTGAGATAGATGGTTTTACTATACCATCTTTTATTAGCTTTTCTGTTCCTGCATTTCTGTAGATTTTAATATAAACGGGTGTTTTGATTGGTAATCTCAATTTATGTTTATACAAATTATTACTAGAAATTGCTTCTGTTTCTAAACCAAATATGTCACTGTATTAAGTACAAAGATTAGTAAGCTTATTTTTAAAATGATCATGGATTTTTAATTTTTTCAGGAATTCATTATTTCTATTGTAGTAGTTTGCAATTTGTGTTTTAATTTCGTTATCTTCTATTAATTTGAATTTAACTTGTGTTAGCTATTAATACTCCAGGGTAAATTTCCTGGCTTGGTATCAATACGGTATTTTCATTAGTCAGAAATGTAATTTTTTTCATTACTTCTGATCTAGCTGGTAATAATATTGAGCTTTAAATATCATTATGTAATAGTGGTACTTGTATTTGATAATTTAGAGATTGTGGTTTCATGATGAATTCATCATGTTGGTAATCTATTATACAATTAAATTTTCTGATGAAGTCGAGTCCAAGAATTCTGTCGCATGGTATGGGAAATTCATTGTGGACTATTTGGAAATTGTGACTGATTACGAAGTAATCGAAAAGTAGATCAATTATAGCTTGTCCAAATGACTGTATTGTTCCCTGTCCAATTCCTGTGATATTTGTTTTATGGTTTTTATTTATATGTGAGTCTATTTTATTATTCTTTAAAATTGAGACATTTGCTCCTGTATTTTTTTCATTTTGTATTTTAATGAGACTACTGAGACTTAGATTTGTTGTTATTTATGTAGCCGCCGAGGAGAGTAATTCTGGTAAAACAGTACATTATTGGATTATCCAGTTTCTTCAGTGGAACTGTTGACAAATTTGGATATGGCATCATTCATGCTATTGAATGTGCCTGCCTGCATGATAAGTTTTACCTTATCGATTGCACAGTTTTTGGTCATTGCCTTTACTGCTTGGGCTATACTGTGTTTATTTTCTGTGTTTAATTCTGGCGTTAAGCCATCATTTATAAAGGCTCCTTCTAAAGCTTTTGTTAACTGCTCAACCTCTTGAGTGTACTGGTTGGCAGTTTTGCTTTTTTGTTGCAAGCTAAGAAGTTTGGCTGACAATACTTCGACTGATTCGCCTTTTACTGTGCTTGAAAATTTTGCAATGATTTGAGCGATAGTTTGCGCATTATTTATTAAGTTTCCTGCACGGCCCTTTAGTTTTGTCTTGATTAGACTGGCAGCTGTTGCTTCATAATCTTCTTTTAGTGAGTCTATAAGACTCAAAGCATCTCTGAAGCTTTGTAAGTTTTCTGCCTTTACGTTACGTGACTGCTTGTTTCTCGGTGGGCCGCGCCGGCTGGCTCATCGGTTCTATGGGTGTAGTCCCATCCCTGGCCCGCAGTCCGCACAATCGATATCAACAAAGATACAGCGTCTGTAGCTAAAACAGACTTACACAGCACTATTCCAAATGAACCACATAATCGATAACAACAAACAGTCGGAACTTCTAACAAATGAGCAACACTAACAGCTGTAACAAGAAAATGTAAACAACAAAAGTGAGACGCTCAATATAAATTAACAAAAAAAAATATTATTAATCCACTTAACTCTTCCAGATCGTGCCCCGGTTCCGGACCCAGCAAACCCGCCCTACCTGAGACGATCACCTGATCTCGTCTCCCTTATTTTGGCCACTAGATGGCCTGCATCAGCCCGTGTCGGCTGTTATGCCCACTCTCCCCATCAATTTAAACTTAGCCGGACATTCTTTTCCTTCAATATTTGCCTATAATTGGTTGCGTTTTCTTAAAATTAATAGCAATTAATATCATTTCTTTTTGAATTTATCTTTGCAGTCATTTACAATCTCATGCAAGCGGACGTTTCCCTCAATTTCGCAAGCTATCTTCGCTCAGCGATCTTGGCTCTCATGCATGTGAACATTTCTTCACCAGGTGCGTATAATTGTTACATATACTTATGATTATGGACAATGTGCATTCATTTCAGAAAAATGAAATTCTTTTCTAGGCGAGCAACACAAAGAAAGGGCGTCACCGAAAGCTAATGCCAACCGCCGTTGGGAACAACGTGGGAGAACAAATATAATAAATATTAAATTTAGCGACTGGCTCCCCACACGTTCGCGCACGTGTATATATACACGTTCGCGCACGTGTATATATATATATGTTACGAAGTTCCCTTGGAGGGTTCGAACTCTCAACTAACCGCACTACTTGCCGCCGCCTCTACCAAGCAGCCACACCAGTACTTAACTCTTAATGAGAAAAAAGCCAATTAAAATAGCAGCACAGAAAACAATACAATCGCAATAGCAACAGTGTTGATAGAATTCAAAGCAGACGCGCACGAATGTGTGTGTGTACATGTATGCAGAAATTCTTGCAATTTGCGCTTGCTGCCGTAAACACGCGGGCTGCTAAAACATATTTTCTTTTGTGTTTCTTAGCCGATCTTGATGAAATTTTCTACAGTACATCATATTTTACCTGAAAATAGTCGTGTATTATCAAAGGGTCAATTTCATTTAAATTGTGGCTTAAATTGTGGGCAGCATAAATTGGTTTATTTACTTGATTTATTGCTATGAGGTGGTAGCAGGGAGGTGGTGATAGGTTTAAAATGAATGATACTTATTGTATATATACTATTCTAGAAGCTACTGTTGTAGTCGATATACTTTTATTTAATTGTATAATGTTTTTATTTATTTGGGAGCAGCGAAGGTGCCGCTTCCAACGTTCAGTTGAATCTGGTTTTTACATTTTTCCTTAGGTTCTAAGTAAGCCTAAGTCTCATCGCTGCGCTGCCCACAGTTGGACAGCAGAGAGACAGTTATGTATATTTTATATGTTATATGTATGTTATTATGCTCTCTTAAGCTGGAGCGCTAGGGTATATGCATGCCCTTGAGTTCGGTCAAGTGGTCGGCGCGTCTAACAGAATGCTGACACTTGCACATTCTGTGAGCGCGCCGATCGACTCATATTTCGGCCACTTGGTTTATGACCGGGGTGTTGTTTATATAAACACTGCAGCAAAGTGTTACAGTGTGTTCACTTTAAGTACTCTTGGTACAGTAGATATTCAATATATATGCATACTTCATCTCCCTCCTTTTGAAAAATAACGTAATATTATGAAGTTATTTTATAAGTATACTTTGCTTAAAAGAATAATTTTTAATTAACAAAGAAAAATTTGTTTCTTATTTTTTTTATATATATATATTCCAAGAAAATGAAATTACAAATAATATTCGTATGTCAAGAAGACATTTTTTTTTTTTTTTTTTTAGCATGGCCATACTAAATACAATTATGAAATAAACATTTTTAACCTATCCTTATGAACTGTTTGTTTTTTGTTTTTATTATTCGTTATTATGATGTTATTTCTATCTCCTATTTCCTTTACTTTGTACGGACCAGTATATTTATAATCTAGCTTATGACCTGTTTCATTTCTTAATGAGACTTTATCACCTATTGATGTATCTATGTTGTTTGTTTTCTGATCATATTGTATCTTATTTTTTTCTTATTTTCTTCTATCATTATTCTGGCTCTTTTGTATGCTACTTCTAGTCTATATTTACTTTCTTTAGCATAGTATCTATATTATATATAGTTTCTATATTATCTATGCTATTAAATTGTTTTGGTAAATTATTTGTTTTACCAAATACTAACTCATATGGACAGTAATTATGTGCCCTTGAGGGGGTCGTGTTGAAACAGAAAACGAAATATTTAAGCCATACGTCCTAATCAGCTTTATCAACCGATGTATATGAGCGTATGTATTCATTAAAAGTTCTATGACTACGTTCTATTGTTCCAACTGTCTGGTGGTGGTGTGCCGTAGATGTTATATTTTCAATTTTTAGGTATTTGCATAAATCATTTATAATTGAATTCTGATATTCTGTTCCCATGTCCGTAATGAACGTCTTCATTGGACCGTACTTCAGAAAAAATGATTCAAAAATTGCTTTAGCGACAGTGTTCGCGTTCTTATTTGGAACTGGTATGGCAACTAAATATTTAGTTAGATCACATATTAGAGTGACTGCATATTCATTGTCATTTTCGGATTTTGGTAGTGGACCAATAGTGTCACTATCACTCTGTCGAAAGCATTTATTGGCGTATCAGTTATTATTGATGGGGTCTTGTTGTACTTGGTTATTTTAGCTTTTTGGCATTTTTGACATTTTCGTATGTACTCAGTAATATCTCGAGTCATACCTTTCCAAAAATTATGTCTTCTGACCTTGGCCAAGGTTTTTGCAATGCCGCTATGACCTCCTTGAATTGGATCGTCATGGAATTTAGACAGTATAGCTTCTTTCTCTTTTTGTTTTTCTATAAGGGTCAACGGGTTGAGTAGCGCTACTCTTAATGTATTCAATATCTTATTGCCCATTTGTTTGAAATTATCTATTGAAACATGTTCAAAGATATTTTCCCACGGTGCCATTTTGAGTTGGCTGATTTTGTTTATACCGGCTTGCGTTTCAAGCCTTTGGAAAAATTGACCTAAGTCTAGGATTCCATTGATATATAAATCGCTAACATCGTATCTTGCAGTAATTTTTCTACCATGTTTAAATAAACATAGCGTATCTTTTACATGCAAGGTCACTACTTTACGTACTTCGTCATTGTTTATGACTTCATATACGTTGGGCTTAGAAGCTTTCTCTATAGATTGCGTAGGCAATTCTATTTCTTTGTTATCCGCGCGGATTTTCTGTCTATTTTGATACCTAGTAGTGACTTTCATTCTATTTCCAGTAATGTTTTGTAGATCTTTAATGGTTGTTCTTGATAACGCATCAGATATATAATTGTCTTTTCCCTTTAGATATTCAACTGTGAAATCATACTCTTCTAATTCTAGCCTCATACGTGTCAGTTTAGAACTCGGATTGATCATTGAAAATAAATATATTAATGGTCTGTGATCTGTTTTGATTGTAAAGTGTTTTCCATAAATATATGGTCGGAAATGTAATATTACCCAGTGAATTGCAGCTAATTCCTGCTCAGTCATACACCTTTTACTTTCTCCCTTAGTGAAAGCTCTTGATGCGTATGCAATGGGAAGTTGGAGTCCGTTATGGTATTGAGTTAAAACCGTTCCACACGCTTGCTTACTTGCATCAGTAATTATACAAAATTCTTTGCTGAAATCAGGATATTGCAGCAAAGTATGTTTCATCAGTTTTGTTTTTAAATATTGGAATGCGTTTTGGCATTCAGGAACATTCTTTTTACATAATCTTGTTATGTGCCGTGAGTATAGCAGCTAATTCCTGCTCTGTAGTTGATTTATTGCTTTCTCCCTGTGTGAAAGCTCGGAAGCCATGCAATTGGCAATTGCACACCGTTGTACTCTTGGGATAGTGCAGACCACATGCATGTTTACTTGCATCTGGGATTATGCAATTTGGGAGAGATTTCTTTGGTACCAAGGGAAGTGGTCTATTGTATTCTGAGATAGATGGTTTTACTATATCATCTTTTATTAGCTTTTCTGTTCCTGCATTTCTGTAGATTTTAATATAAACGGGTGTTTTGATTGGTAATCTCAATTTATGTTTATAAAAATTATTACTAGAAATTACTTCTGTTTCTAAACCAAATATGTCACTGTTTTAAGTACAAAGATTAGTAAGCTTATTTTTAAAATGATCAAGGATTTTTAATTTTTTCAGGACTTCATTATTTCTATTGTTTTGAATTGATTTGAATTTAACTTGTGGATTTTGTATTTATATATTGTTATTTTTTGTATTTAAAATACGAACTATTGCTCTATTACTTGCAACTTATTGTTAGCTATTAATTCTCCAGGGTGAATTTCCTGGCTTGGTATCAATACGGTATTTTCATTAGACAGAAATGTAATTTTTCTCATTACTTCTGATCTAGCTGGTAATAATATTGAGCTTTAAATATCATTATGTAATAGTGGTACTTGTATTTGATAATTTAGAGATTGTGGTTTCATGATGAATTTTCTGATGAAGTCGAGTCCAAGAATTCTGTCGCATGGTATGGGAAATTCATTGTGGACTTTTTGGAAATTGTGACTGATTACGAAGTAATCGAAAAGTAGATCAATTGTAGCTTGTCCAAATGACTGTATCGTTCCTTGTCCAATTCCTGTGATATTTGTTTTATGGTTTTGATTTATATGTGAATCTATTTTATTATTCTTTAAAATTGAGACATTTGCTCCTGTATTTTTTTCATTTTGTATTTTAATGAGACTACTGAGACTTAGATTTGTTGATATTTATGTAGCCGCCGAGAAGAGTAATTCTGGTAAAACAGTACATTATTGGATTGTCCAGTTTCTTCAGTGGAACTGTTGACAAATTTGGATATGGCATCATTCATGCTATTGAATGTGCCTGCCTGCATGATAAGTTTTACCTTATCGATTGCACAGTTTTTGGTCATTGCCTTTACTGCTTGGGCTATACTGTGTTTATTTTCTGTGTTTAATTCTGGCGTTAAGCCATCGTTTATAAAGGCTCCTTCTAAAGCTTTTGTTAACTGCTCAACCTCTTGAGTGTACTGGTTGGCAGTTTTGCTTTTTTGTTGCAAGCTAAGAAGTTTGGCTGACAATACTTCGACTGATTCGCCTTTTACTGTGCTTGAAAATTTTGCAATGATTTGAGCGATAGTTTGCGCATTAGTTATTATGTTTCCTGCACGGCCCTTTAGTTTTGTCTTGATTAGACTGGCAGCTGTTGCTTCATAATCTTCTTTTAGTGAGTCTATAAGACTCAAAGCATCTCTGAAGCTTTGTAAGTTTTCTGCCTTTACGTTACGTGACTGCTTGTTTCTCGGTGGGCCGCGCCGGCTGGCTCATCGGTTCTATGGGTGTAGTCCCATCCCTGGCCCGCAGTCCGCACAATCGATATCAACAAAGATACAGCGTCTGTAGCTAAACAGACTTACACAGCACTATTCCAAATGAACCACATAATCGATAACAACAAACAGTCGGAACTTCTAACAAATGAGCAACACTAACAGCTGTAACAAGAAAATGTAAACAACAAAAGTGAGACGCTCAATATAAATTAAAAAAAAAATATTATTAATCCACTTAACTCTTCCAGATCGTGCCCCGGTTCCGGACCCAGCAAACCCTACCTGAGACGATCACCTGATCTCGTCTCCCTTATTTTGGCCACTAGATGGCCTGCATCAGCCCGTGTCGGCTGTTATGCCCACTCTCCCCATCAATTTAAACTTAGCCGGACATTCTTTTCCTTCAATATTTGCCTATAATTGGTTGCGTTTTCTTAAAATTAATAGCAATTAATATCATTTCTTACTGCATTTATCTTTGCAGTCATTTAAAATCTCATGCAAGCGGACGTTTCCCTCAATTTCGCAGGCTATCTTCGCTCAGCGAATTTGGCTCTCATGCATGTGAACATTTCTTCACCTGGTGCGTATAATTGTTACATATACTTATGATTATGGACAATGTGCATTCATTTCAGAAAAATGAAATTCTTTTCTAGGCGAGCAACACAAAGAAAGGGCGTCACCGAAAGCTAATGCCAACCGCCGTTGGGAACAACGTGGGAGAACAAATATAATAAATATTAAATTTAGCGACTGGCTCCCCACACGTTCGCGCACGTGTATATATATATGTTACGAAGTTCCCTTGGAGGGTTCGAACTCTCAACTAACCGCACTACTTGCCGCCGCCTCTACCAAGCAGCCACACCAATACTTAACTCTTAATGAGAAAAAACCAATTAAAATAGCAGCACAGAAAACAATACAATCGCAATAGCAACAGTGTTGATAGAATTCAAAGCAGACGCGCACGAATGTGTGTGTGTACATGTATGCAGAAATTCTTGCAATTTGCGCTTGCTGCCGTAAACACGCGGGCTGCTAAAACATATTTTCTTTTGTGTTTCTTAACCGATCTTGATGAAATTTTCTACAGTACATCATATTTTACCTGAAAATAGTCGTGTATTATCAAAGGGTCAATTTCATTTAAATTATGGCTTAAATTGTGGGCAGCATAAATTGGTTTATTTACTTGATTTATTGCTATGAGGTGGTAGCAGGGAGGTGGTGATAGGTTTAAAATGAATGATACTTGTTGTATATATACTATTCTAGAAGCTACTGTTGTAGTCGATATACTTTTATTTAATTGTATAATGTTTTTATTTATTTGGGAGCAGCGAAGGTGCCGCTTCCAACGTTCAGTTGAATCTGGTTTTTACATTTTTCCTTAGGTTCTAAGTAAGCCTAAGTCTCATCGCTGCGCTGCCCACAGTTGGACAGCAGAGAGACGGTTATGTATATTTTATATGTTATATGTATGTTATTATGCTCTCTTAAGCTGGAGCGCTAGGGTATATGCATGCCCTTGAGTTCGGTCAAGTGGTCGGCGCGTCTAACAGAATGCTGACACTTGCACATTCTGTGAGCGCGCCGATCGACTCATATTTCGGCCACTTGGTTTATGACCGGGGTGTTGTTTATATAAACACTGCAGCAAAGTGTTACAGTGTGTTCACTTTAAGTACTCTTGGTACAGTAGATATTCAATATATATGCATACTTCATCTCCCTCCTTTTGAAAAATAACGTAATATTATGAAGTTATTTTATAAGTATACTTTGCTTAAAAGAATAATTTTTAATTAACAAAGAAAAATTTGTTTCTTATTTTTTTTATATATATATATTCCAAGAAAATGAAATTACAAATAATATTCGTATGTCAAGAAGACATTTTTTTTTTTTTTTTTTTTTAGCATGGCCATACTAAATACAATTATGAAATAAACATTTTTAACCTATCCTTATGAACTGTTTGTTTTTTTGTTTTTATTATTCGTTATTATGATGTTATTTCTATCTCCTATTTCCTTTACTTTGTACGGACCAGTATATTTATAATCTAGCTTATGACCTGTTTCATTTCTTAATGAGACTTTATCACCTATTGATATATCTATGTTGTTTGTTTTCTGATCATATTGTATCTTATTTTTTTTCTTATTTTCTTCTATCATTATTCTGGCTGTTTTGTATGCTACTTCTAGTCTATATTAACTTTCTTTAGCATAGTATCTATATTATATATAGTTTCTATATTATCTATGCTATTAAATTGTTTTGGTAAATTATTTGTTGTACCAAATACTAACTCATATGGACAGTAATTATGTGCCATTGAGGGGTCGTGTTGAAACAGAAAACGAAATATTGAAGCCATACGTCCCAATCAGCTTTATCAACCGATATATATGAGCGTATGTATTCATTAAAAGTTCTATGACTACGTTCTATTGTTCCAACTGTCTGGTGGTGGTGTGCCGTAGATGTTATATTTTCAATTTTTAGGTATTTGCATAAATCATTTATAATTGAATTCTGATATTCTGTTCCCATGTCCGTAATGAACGTCTTCATTGGACCGTACTTCAGAAAAAATGATTCAAAAATTGCTTTAGCGACAGTGTTCGCGTTCTTATTTGGAACTGGTATGGCAACTAAATATTTAGTTAGATCACATATTAGAGTGACTGCATGTTCAATGTCATTTTCTGATTTTGGTAGTGGACCAATAGTGTCACTATCACTCTGTCGAAAGCATTTATTGGCGTATCAGTTATTATTAATGGGGTCTTATTGTACATGGGTATTTTAGCTTTTTGGCATTTTTCACATTTTCGTATGTACTCAGTAATATCTCGAGTCATACCTTTCCAAAAATAATGTCTTCTGACCTTGGCCAAGGTTTTTGCAATGCCGCTATGACCTCCTTGTATTGGATCGTCATGGAATTTAGACAGTATAGCTTCTTTCTCTTTTTGTTTTTCTATAAGGGTCACCGGGTTGAGTAGCGCTACTCTTAATGTATTCAATATCTTATTGCCCATTTGTTTGAAATTATCTATTGAAACATGTTCAAAGATATTTTCCCACGGTGCCATTTTGAATTGGCTGATTTTGTTTATACCGGCTTGCGTTTCAAGCCTTTGGAAAAATTGACCTAAGTCTAGGATTCCATTGGTATATAAATCGCTAACATCGTATCTTGCAGTAATTTTTCTACCATGTTTAAATAAACATAGCGTATCTTTTACATGCAAGGTCACTACTTTACGTACTTCGTCATTGTTTATGACTTCATATACGTTGGGCTTAGAAGCTTTCTCTATAGATTGCGTAGGCAATTCTATTTCTTTGTTATCCGCGCGGATTTTCTGTCTATTTTGATACCTGGTAGTGACTTTCATTATATTTCCAGTAATGTTTTGTAGATCTTTAATGGTTATTCTTGATAACGCATCAGCTACATAATTGTCTTTTCCCTTTAGATATTCAACTGTGAAATCATACTCTTCTAATTCTAGCCTCATACGTGTCAGTTTAGAACTCGGATTGATCATTGAAAATAAATATATTAATGGTCTGTGATCTGTTTTGATTGTAAAGTGTTTTCCATAAATATATGGTCGGAAATGTAATATTACCCAGTGAATTGCAGCTAAATCCTGCTCAGTCGTACACTTATTACTTTCTCCCTTAGTGAAAGCTCTTGATGCGTATGCAATGGGAAGTTGGAGTCCGTTATGGTTTTGAGTTAAAACCGTTCCACACGCTTGCTTACTTGCATCAGTAATTATACAAAATTCTTTGCTGAAATCAGGATATTGCAACAAAGTAGGTTTCATCAGTTTTGTTTTTAAATATTGGAATGCGTTTTGGCATTCAGGAACATTCTTTTTACATAATCTTGTTATGTGCCGTGAGTATAGCAGCTAATTTCTGCTCTGTAGTTGATTTATTGCTTTCTCCCTGTGTGAAAGCTCGGGAAGCGCATGCAATTGGCAATTGCACACCGTTGTACTCTTGGGATAGTACAGACCACATGCATGTTTACTTGCATCTGGGATTATGCAATTTGGGAGAGATTTCTTTGGTACCAAGGGAAGTGGTCTATTGTATTCTGAGATAGATGGTTTTACTATATCATCTTTTATTAGCTTTTCTGTTCCTGCATTTCTGTAGATTTTAATATAAACGGGTGTTTTGATTGGTAATCTCAATTTATGTTTATAAAAATTATTACTAGAAATTGCTTCTGTTTCTAAACCAAATATGTCACTGTATTAAGTACAAAGATTAGTAAGCTTATTTTTAAAATGATCATGGATTTTTAATTTTTTCAGGACTTCATTATTTCTATTGTTTTGAATTGATTTGAATTTAACTTGTGGATTTTGTATTTATATATTGTTATTTTTTGTATTTAAAATACGAACTATTGCTCTATTACTTGCAACTTACTGTTAGCTATTAATACTCCAGGGTGAATTTCCTGGCTTGGTATCAATACGGTATTTTCATTAGACAGAAATGTAATTTTTCTCATTACTTCTGATCTAGCTGGTAATACTATTGAGCTTTAAATATCATTATGTAATAGTGGTACTTGTATTTGATAATTTAGAGATTGTGGTTTCATGATGAATTTTCTGATGAAGTCGAGTCCAAGAATTCCGTCGCATGGTATGGGAAATTCATTGTGGACTATTTGGAAATTGTGACTGATTACGAAGTAATCGAAAAGTAGATCAATTGTAGATTGTCCAAATGATTGTATCGTTCCCTGTCCAATTCCTGTGATATTTGTTTTATGGTTTTGATTTATATGTGAATCTATTTGATTATTCTTTAAAATTGAAACATTTGCTCCTGTATTTTTTTCATTTTGTATTTTAATGAGACTACTGACACTTAGATTTGTTGTTATTTATGTAGCCGCCGAGGAGAGTAATTCTGGTAAAACAGTACATTATTGGATTGTCCAGTTTCTTCAGTGGAACTGTTGACAAATTTGGATATGGCATCATTCATGCTATTGAATGTGCCTGCCTGCATGATAAGTTTTACCTTATCGATTGCACAGTTTTTGGTCATTGCCTTTACTGCTTGGGCTATACTGTGTTTATTGGCTAATTCTGGCGTTTAGCCATCGTTTATAAAGGCTCCTTCTAAAGCTTTTGTTAACTGATCAACCTCTTGAGTGTACTGGTTGGCAGTTTTGCTTTGTTGTTGCAAGCTTAGAAGTTTGGCTGACAATACTTCGACTGATTCGCCTTTTACTGTGCTTGAAAATTTTGTAATGATTTGAGCGATAGTTTGCGCATTGCTTATTAAGTTTCTTGCACGGCCTTTTAGTTTTGTCTTGATTAGACTGGCAGCTGTTGCTTCATAATCTTCTTTTAGTGAGTCTATAAGACTCAAACCATCTCTGAAGCTTTGTAAGTTTTCTGCCTTTACGATACGTGACTGCTTGTTTCTCGGTGGGCCGTGCCGGCTGGCTCATCGGTTCTATGGGTGTAGTCCCATCCCTGTCCCGCAGTCCGCACAATCGATATCAACAAAGCTACAACGTCTGCAGCAAAACAGACGAACACAACACTATTCCAAATGAACCACATAATCGATAACAACAAACAGTCGGAACTTCTAACAAATGAACAACACTAACAGCTGTAACAAGAAAATGTAAACAACAAAAGTGAGTCGCTCAATATAAATTAACAAAAAAAAATATTATTTATCCACTTTACTCTTCCAGATAGAGCCCCGGTTCCGGACCCAGCAAACCCGCCCTACCTGAGACGATCACCTGATCTCGTCTCCCATATTTTGGCCACTAGATGGCCTGCATCAGCCCGTGTCGGCTGTTATGCCCACTCTCCCCATCAATTTAAACTTAGCCGGACATTCTTTTCCTTCAATATGTGCCTATAATAGGTTGCGTTTTCTTAAAATTAATAGCAATTAATATCATTTCTTACTGCATTTATCTTTGCAGTCATTTACAATCTCATGCAAGCGGACGTTTCCCTCAATTTCGCAGGCTATCTTCGCTCAGCGATCTTGGCTCTCATGCATGTGAACATTTCTTCACCAGGTGCGTATAATTGTTACATATATGCTATGATTATCGACAATGTGCATTCATTTCAGAAAAATGAAATTCTTTTCTAGGCGAGCAACACAAAGAAAGGGCGACACCGAAAGCTAATGCCAACCGCCGTTGGGAACAACGTGGGAGAACAAATATAATAAATATTAAATTTAGCGACTGGCTCCCTCACACGTTCCCTTGGCGGGTTCGAACTCTCAACTAACAGCACTACTTGCCGCCGCCTCTACCATGCAGCCACACCAATACTTAACTCTTAATGAGAAAAAAAACCAATTAAAATAGCAGCACAGAAAACAATACAATCGCAATAGCAACAGTGTTGATAGAATTTAAAGCAGACACGCATGAATGTGTGTGTGTACATGTATGCAGAAATTCTTGCAATTTGCGCTTGCTGCCGTAAACACGCGGGCTGCTAAAACTTATTTTCTTTTGTGTTTCTTAACCGATCTTGATGAAATTTTCTACAGTACATCATATTTTACCTGAAAATAGTCGTGTATTATCAAAGGGTCAATTTCATTTAAATTGTGGCTTAAATTGTGGGCAGCATAAATTAGTTTATTTACTTGATTTATTGCTATGAGGTGGTAGCAGGGAGGTGGTGATAGGTTTAAAATGAATGATACTTGTTGTATATATACTATTCTTGAAGCTACTGTTGTAGTCGATATACTTTTATTTAATTGTATAATGTTTTTATTTATTTGGGAGCAGCGAAGGTGCCACTTCCAACGTTCAGTTGCATCTGGTTTTTACATTTTTCCTTAGGTTCTAAGTAAGCCTAAGTCTCATCGCTGCGCTGCCCACAGTTGGACAGCAGAGAGACGGTTATGTATATTTTATATGTTATATGTATGTTATTATGCTCTCTTAAGCTGGAGCGCTAGGGTATATGCATGCCCTTGAGTTCGGTCAAGTGGTCGGCGCGTCTAACAGAATGCTGACACTTGCACATTCTGTGAGCGCGCCGATCGACTCATATTTCGGCCACTTGGTTTATGACCGGGGTGTTGTTTATATAAACACTGCAGCAAAGTGTTACAGTGTGTTCACTTTAAGTACTCTTGGTACAGTAGATATTCAATATATATGCATACTTCATCTCCCTCCTTTTGAAAAATAACGTAATATTATGAAGTTATTTTATAAGTATACTTTGCTTAAAAGAATAATTTTTAATTAACAAAGAAAAATTTGTTTCTTATTTTTTTTTTATATATATATTCCAAGAAAATGAAATTACAAATAATATTCGTATGTTAAGAAGACATTTTTTTTTTTTTTTAGCATGGCCATACTAAATACAATTATGAAATAAACATTTTTAACCTATCCTTATGAACTGTTTGTTTTTTGTTTTTATTATTCGTTATTATGATGTTATTTCTATCTCCTATTTCCTTTACTTTGTACGGACCAGTATATTTATAATCTAGCTTATGACCTGTTTCATTTCTTAATGAGACTTTATCACCTATTGATATATCTATGTTGTTTGTTTTCTGATCATATTGTATCTTATTTTTTTCTTATTTTCTTCTATCATTATTCTGGCTCTTTTGTATGCTACTTCTAGTCTATATTTACTTTCTTTAGCATAGTATCTATATTATATATGGTTTCTATATTATCTATGCTATTAAATTGTTTTGGTAAATTATTTGTTTTACCAAATACTAACTCATATGGACAGTAATTATGTGCCATTGAGGGGGTCGTGTTGAAACAGAAAACGAAATATTTAAGCCATACGTCCTAATCAGCTTTATCAACCGATATATATGAGCGTATGTATTCATTAAAAGTTCTATGACTACGTTCTATTGTTCCAACTGTCTGGTGGTGGTGTGCCGTAGATGTTATATTTTCAATTTTTAGGTATTTGCATAAATCATTTATAATTGAATTCTGATATTCTGTTCCCATGTCCGTAATGAACGTCTTCATTGGACCGTACTTCAGAAAAAATGATTCAAAAATTGCTTTAGCGACAGTGTTCGCGTTCTTATTTGGAACTGGTATGGCAACTAAATATTTAGTTAGATCACATATTAGAGTGACTGCATGTTCAATGTCATTTTCTGATTTTGGTAGTGGACCAATAGTGTCACTATCACTCTGTCGAAAGCATTTATTGGCGTATCAGTTATTATTAATGGGGTCTTATTGTACTTGGTTATTTTAGCTTTTTGGCATTTTTCACATTTTCGTATGTACTCAGTAATATCTCGAGTCATACCTTTCCAAAAATAATGTCTTCTGACCTTGGCCAAGGTTTTTGCAATGCCGCTATGACCTCCTTGTATTGGATCGTCATGGAATTTAGACAGTATAGCTTCTTTCTCTTTTTGTTTTTCTATAAGGGTCACCGGGTTGAGTAGCGCTACTCTTAATGTATTCAATATCTTATTGCCCATTTGTTTGAAATTATCTATTGAAACATGTTCAAAGATATTTTCCCACGGTGCCATTTTGAGTTGGCTGATTTTGTTTATACCGGCTTGCGTTTCAAGCCTTTGGAAAAATTGACCTAAGTCTAGGATTCCATTGGTATATAAATCGCTAACATCGTATCTTGCAGTAATTTTTCTACCATGTTTAAATAAACATAGCGTATCTTTTACATGCAAGGTCACTACTTTACGTACTTCGTCATTGTTTATGACTTCATATACGTTGGGCTTAGAAGCGTTTCTCTATAGATTGCGTAGGCAATTCTATTTCTTTGTTATCCGCGCGGATTTTCTGTCTATTTTGATACCTGGTAGTGACTTTCATTATATTTCCAGTAATGTTTTGTAGATCTTTAATGGTTATTCTTGATAACGCATCAGCTACATAATTGTCTTTTCCCTTTAGATATTCAACTGTGAAATCATACTCTTCTAATTCTAGCCTCATACGTGTCAGTTTAGAACTCGGATTGATCATTGAAAATAAATATATTAATGGTCTGTGATCTGTTTTGATTGTAAAGTGTTTTCCATAAATATATGGTCGGAAATGTAATATTACCCAGTGAATTGCAGCTAAATCCTGCTCAGTCGTACACTTATTACTTTTCCCTTAGTGAAAGCTCTTGATGCGTATGCAATGGGAAGTTGGAGTCCGTTATGGTTTTGAGTTAAAACCGTTCCACACGCTTGCTTACTTGCATCAGTAATTATACAAAATTCTTTGCTGAAATCAGGATATTGCAGCAAAGTAGGTTTCATCAGTTTTGTTTTTAAATATTGGAATGCGTTTTGGCATTCAGGAACATTCTTTTTACATAATCTTGTTATGTGCCGTGAGTATAGCAGCTAATTTCTGCTCTGTAGTTGATTTATTGCTTTCTCCCTGTGTGAAAGCTCGGAAGCGCATGCAATTGGCAATTGCACACCGTTGTACTCTTGGGATAGTACAGACCACATGCATGTTTACTTGCATCTGGGATTATGCAATTTGGGAGAGATTTCTTTGGTACCAAGGGAAGTGGTCTATTGTATTCTGAGATAGATGGTTTTACTATATCATCTTTTATTAGCTTTTCTGTTCCTGCATTTCTGTAGATTTTAATATAAACGGGTGTTTTGATTGGTAATCTTAATTTATGTTTATAAAAATTATTACTAGAAATTGCTTCTGTTTCTAAACCAAATATGTCACTGTATTAAGTACAAAGATTAGTAAGCTTATTTTTAAAATGATCATGGATTTTTAATTTTTTCAGGACTTCATTATTTCTATTGTTTTGAATTGATTTGAATTTAACTTGTGGATTTTGTATTTATATATTGTTATTTTTTGTATTTTAAAATACGAACTATTGCTCTATTACTTGCAACTTACTGTTAGCTATTAATACTCCAGGGTGAATTTCCTGGCTTGGTATCAATACGGTATTTTCATTAGACAGAAATGTAATTTTTCTCATTACTTCTGATCTAGCTGGTAATACTATTGAGCTTTTAAATATCATTATGTAATAGTGGTACTTGTATTTGATAATTTAGAGATTGTGGTTTCATGATGAATTTTCTGATGAAGTCGAGTCCAAGAATTCCGTCGCATGGTATGGGAAATTCATTGTGGACTATTTGGAAATTGTGACTGATTACGAAGTAATCGAAAAGTAGATCAATTGTAGCTTGTCCAAATGACTGTATCGTTCCCTGTCCAATTCCTGTGATATTTGTTTTATGGTTTTGATTTATATGTGAATCTATTTTATTATTCTTTAAAATTGAGACATTTGCTCCTGTATTTTTTTCATTTTGTATTTTAATGAGACTACTTAGATTTGTTGTTATTTATGTAGCCGCCGAGGAGAGTAATTCTGGTAAAACAGTACATTATTGGATTGTCCAGTTTCTTCAGTGGAACTGTTGACAAATTTGGATATGGCATCATTCATGCTATTGAATGTGCCTGCCTGCATGATAAGTTTTACCTTATCGATTGCACAGTTTTTGGTCATTGCCTTTACTGCTTGGGCTATACTGTGTTTATTGGCTAATTCTGGCGTTTAGCCATCGTTTATAAAGGCTCCTTCTAAAGCTTTTGTTAACTGATCAACCTCTTGAGTGTACTGGTTGGCAGTTTTGCTTTTTTGTTGCAAGCTAAGAAGTTTGGCTGACAATACTTCGACTGATTCGCCTTTTACTGTGCTTGAAAATTTTGCAATGATTTGAGCGATAGTTTGCGCATTAGTTATTAAGTTTCCTGCACGGCCCTTTAGTTTTGTCTTGATTAGACTGGCAGCTGTTGCTTCATAATCTTCTTTTAGTGAGTCTATAAGACTCAAAGCATCTCTGAAGCTTTGTAAGTTTTCTGCCTTTACGTTACGTGACTGCTTGTTTCTCGGTGGGCCGCGCCGGCTGGCTCATCGGTTCTATGGGTGTAGTCCCATCCCTGGCCCGCAGTCCGTACAATCGATATCAACAAAGCTACAACGGCTGCAGCAAAACAGACGAACACAACACTATTCCAAATGAACCACATAATCGATAACAACAAACAGTCGGAACTTCTAACAAATGAACATCACTAACAGCTGTAACAAGAAAATGTAAACAACAAAAGTGAATCGCTCAATATAAATTAACAAAAAAAAAATATTATTAATCCACTTTACTCTTCCAGATTGTGCCCCGGTTCCGGACCCAGCAAACCCGCCCTACCTGAGACGATCACCTGATCTCGTCTCCTATTTTGGCCACTAGATGGCCTGCATCAGCCCGTGTCGGCTGTTATGCCCACTCTCCCCATCAATTTAAACTTAGCCGGACATTCTTTTCCTTCAATATGTGCCTATAATTGGTTGCGTTTCTTAAAATTAATAGCAATTAATATCATTTCTTACTGCATTTATCTTTGCAGTCATTTACAATCTCATGCAAGCGGACGTTTCCCTCAATTTCGCAGGCTATCTTCGCTCAGCGATCTTGGCTCTCATGCATGTGAACATTTCTTCACCAGGTGCGTATAATTGTTACATATACTTATGATTATGGACAATGTGCATTCATTTCAGAAAAAAGAAATTCTTTTCTAGGCGAGCAACATAAAGAAAGGGCGACACCGAAAGCTAATGCCAACCGCCGTTGGGAACAACGTGGGAGAACAAATATAATAAATATTAAATTTAGCGACTGGCTCCCCACACGTTCCCTTGGAGGGTTCGAACTCTCAACTAACCGCACTACTTGCCGCCGTCTCTACCAAGCAGCCACACCAATACTTAACTCTTAATGAGAAAAAAACCAATTAAAATAGCAGCACAGAAAACAATACAATCGCAATAGCAACAGTGTTGATAGAATTCAAAGCAGACGCGCATGAATGTGTGTGTGTACATGTATGCAGAAATTCTTGCAATTTGCGCTTGCTGCCGTAAACACGCGGGCTGCTAAAACATATTTTCTTTTGTGTTTCTTAACCGATCTTGATGAAATTTTCTACAGTACATCATATTTTACCTGAAAATAGTCGTGTATTATCAAAGGGTCAATTTCATTTAAATTGTGGCTTAAATTGTGGGCAGCATAAATTGGTTTATTTACTTGATTTATTGTTATGAGGTGGTAGCAGGGAGGTGGTGATAGGTTTAAAATGAATGATACTTGTTGTATATATACTATTCTAGAAGCTACTGTTGTAGTCGATATACTTTTATTTAATTGTATAATGTTTTTATTTATTTGGGAGCAGCGAAGGTGCCACTTCCAACGTTCAGTTGAATCTGGTTTTTACATTTTTCCTTAGGTTCTAAGTAGCCTAAGTCTCATCGCTGCGCTGCCCACAGTTGGACAGCAGAGAGACGGTTATGTATATTTTATATGTTATATGTATGTTATTATGCTCTCTTAAGCTGGAGCGCTAGGGTATATGCATGCCCTTGAGTTCGGTCAAGTGGTCGGCGCGTCTAACAGAATGCTGACACTTGCACATTCTGTGAGCGCGCCGATCGACTCATATTTCGGCCACTTGGTTTATGACCGGGGTGTTGTTTATATAAACACTGCAGCAAAGTGTTACAGTGTGTTCACTTTAAGTACTCTTGGTACAGTAGATATTCAATATATATGCATACTTCATCTCCCTCCTTTTGAAAAATAACGTAATATTATGAAATTATTTTATAAGTATACTTTGCTTAAAAGAATAATTTTTAATTAACAAAGAAAAATTTGTTTCTTATTTTTTTTTTATATATATATATTCCAAGAAAATGAAATTACAAATAATATTCGTATGTCAAGAAGACATTTTTTTTTTTTTTTTTTTTAGCATGGCCATACTAAATACAATTATGAAATAAACATTTTTAACCTATCCTTATGAACTGTTTGTTTTTTGTTTTTATTATTCGTTATTATGATGTTATTTCTATCTCCTATTTCCTTTACTTTGTACGGACCAGTATATTTATAATCTAGCTTATGACCTGTTTCATTTCTTAATGAGACTTTATCACCTATTGATATATCTATGTTGTTTGTTTTCTGATCATATTGTATCTTATTTTTTTTCTTATTTTCTTCTATCATTATTCTGGCTCTTTTGTATGCTACTTCTAGTCTATATTAACTTTCTTTAGCATAGTATCTATATTATATATAGTTTCTATATTATCTATGCTATTAAATTGTTTTGGTAAATTATTTGTTGTACCAAATACTAACTCATATGGACAGTAATTATGTGCCATTGAGGGGGTCGTGTTGAAACAGAAAACGAAATATTGAAGCCATACGTCCCAATCAGCTTTATCAACCGATATATATGAGCGTATGTATTCATTAAAAGTTCTATGACTACGTTCTATTGTTCCAACTGTCTGGTGGTGGTGTGCCGTAAATGTTATATTTTCAATTTTTAGGTATTTGCATAAATCATTTATAATTGAATTCTGATATTCTGTTCCCATGTCCGTAATGAACGTCTTCATTGCACCGTACTTCAGAAAAAATGATTCAAAAATTGCTTTAGCGACAGTGTTCGCGTTCTTATTTGGAACTGGTATGGCAACTAAATATTTAGTTAGATCACATATTAGAGTGACTGCATATTCAATGTCATTTTCTGATTTTGGTAGTGGACCAATAGTGTCACTATCACTCTGTCGAAAACATTTATTGGCGTATCAGTTATTATTAATGGGGTCTTATTGTACTTGGTTATTTTAGCTTTTTGGCATTTTTCACATTTTCGTATGTACTCAGTAATATCTCGAGTCATACCTTTCCAAAAATAATGTCTTCTGACCTTGGCCAAGGTTTTTGCAATGCCGCTATGACCTCCTTGTATTGGATCGTCATGGAATTTAGACAGTATAGCTTCTTTCTCTTTTTGTTTTTCTATAAGGGTCACCGGGTTGAGTAGCGCTACTCTTAATGTATTCAATATCTTATTGCCCATTTGTTTGAAATTATCTATTGAAACATGTTCAAAGATATTTTCCCACGGTGCCATTTTGAGTTGGCTGATTTTGTTTATACCGGCTTGCGTTTCAAGCCTTTGGAAAAATTGACCTAAGTCTAGGATTCCATTGGTATATAAATCGCTAACATCGTATCTTGCAGTAATTTTTCTACCATGTTTAAATAAACATAGCGTATCTTTTACATGCAAGGTCACTACTTTACGTACTTCGTCATTGTTTATGACTTCATATACGTTGGGCTTAGAAGCTTTCTCTATAGATTGCGTAGGCAATTCTATTTCTTTGTTATCCGCGCGGATTTTCTGTCTATTTTGATACCTGGTAGTGACTTTCATTATATTTCCAGTAATGTTTTGTAGATCTTTAATGGTTATTCTTGATAACGCATCAGCTACATAATTGTCTTTTCCCTTTAGATATTCAACTGTGAAATCATACTCTTCTAATTCTAGCCTCATACGTGTCAGTTTAGAACTCGGATTGATCATTGAAAATAAATATATTAATGGTCTGTGATCTGTTTTGATTGTAAAGTGTTTTCCATAAATATATGGTCGGAAATGTAATATTACCCAGTGAATTGCAGCTAAATCCTGCTCAGTCGTACACTTATTACTTTCTCCCTTAGTGAAAGCTCTTGATGCGTATGCAATGGGAAGTTGGAGTCCGTTATGGTTTTGAGTTAAAACCGTTCCACACGCTTGCTTACTTGCATCAGTAATTATACAAAATTCTTTGCTGAAATCAGGATATTGCAGCAAAGTAGGTTTCATCAGTTTTGTTTTTAAATATTGGAATGCGTTTTGGCATTCAGGAACATTCTTTTTACATAATCTTGTTATGTGCCGTGAGTATAGCAGCTAATTTCTGCTCTGTAGTTGATTTATTGCTTTCTTCCTGTGTGAAAGCTCGGGAAGCGCGTGCAATTGGCAATTGCACACCGTTGTACTCTTGGGATAGTACAGACCACATGCATGTTTACTTGCATCTGGGATTATGCAATTTGGGAGAGATTTCTTTGGTACCAAGGGAAGTGGTCTATTGTATTCTGAGATAGATGGTTTTACTATATCATCTTTTATTAGCTTTTCTGTTCCTGCATTTCTGTAGATTTTAATATAAACGGGTGTTTTGATTGGTAATCTTAATTTATGTTTATAAAAATTATTACTAGAAATTACTTCTGTTTCTAAACCAAATATGTCACTGTATTAAGTACAAAGATTAGTAAGCTTATTTTTAAAATGATCATGGATTTTTAATTTTTTCAGGACTTCATTATTTCTATTGTTTTGAATTGATTTGAATTTAACTTGTGGATTTTGTATTTATATATTGTTATTTTTTGTATTTAAAATACGAACTATTGCTCTATTACTTGCAACTTACTGTTAGCTATTAATACTCCAGGGTGAATTTCCTGGCTTGGTATCAATACGGTATTTTCATTAGACAGAAATGTAATTTTTCTCATTACTTCTGATCTAGCTGGTAATACTATTGAGCTTTAAATATCATTATGTAATAGTGGTACTTGTATTTGATAATTTAGAGATTGTGGTTTCATGATGAATTTTCTGATGAAGTCTACTGAGACTTAGATTTGTTGTTATTTATGTAGCCGCCGAGGAGAGTAATTCTGGTAAAACAGTACATTATTGGATTGTCCAGTTTCTTCAGTGGAACTGTTGACAAATTTGTATATGGCATCATTCATGCTATTGAATGTGCCTGCCTGCATGATAAGTTTTACCTTATCGATTGCACAGTTTTTGGTCATTGCCTTTACTGCTTGGGCTATACTGTGTTTATTGGCTAATTCTGGCGTTAAGCCATCGTTTATAAAGGCTCCTTCTAAAGCTTTTGTTAACTGATCAACCTCTTGAGTGTACTGGTTGGCAGTTTTTGCTTTTTTGTTGTAAGCTAAGAAGTTTGGCTGACAATACTTCGACTGATTCGCCTTTTACTGTGCTTGAAAATTTTGCAATGATTTGAGCGATAGTTTGCGCATTAGTTATTAAGTTTCCTGCACGGCCCTTTAGTTTTGTCTTGATTAGACTGGCAGCTGTTGCTTCATAATCTTCTTTTAGTGAGTCTATAAGACTCAAACCATCTCTGATGCTTTGTAAGTTTTCTGCCTTTACGTTACGTGACTGCTTGTTTCTCGGTGGGCCGCGCCGGCTGGCTCATCGGTTCTATGGGTGTAGTCCCATCCCTGTCCCGCAGTCCGCACAATCGATATCAACAAAGCTACAACGTCTGCAGCAAAACAGACGAACACAACACTATTCCAAATGAACCACATAATCGATAACAACAAACAGTCGGAACTTCTAACAAATGAACAACACTAACAGCTGTAACAAGAAAATGTAAACAACAAAAGTGAGTCGCTCAATATAAATTAACAAAAAAAAATATTATTAATCCACTTTACTCTTCCAGATCGTGCCCCGGTTCCGGACCCAGCAAACCCGCCCTACCTGAGACGATCACCTGATCTCGTCTCCCTTATTTTGGCCACTAGATGGCCTGCATCAGCCCGTGTCGGCTGTTATGCCCACTCTCCCCATCAATTTAAACTTAGCCGGACATTCTTTTCCTTCAATATGTGCCTATAATAGGTTGCGTTTTCTTAAAATTAATAGCAATTAATATCATTTCTTACTGCATTTATCTTTGCAGTCATTTACAATCTCATGCAAGCGGACGTTTCCCTCAATTTCGCAGGCTATCTTCGCTCAGCGATCTTGGCTCTCATGCATGTGAACATTTCTTCACCAGGTGCGTATAATTGTTACATATACTTATGATTATGGACAATGTGCATTCATTTCAGAAAAAAGAAATTCTTTCTAGGCGAGCAAAACAAAGAAAGGGCGACACCGAAAGCTAATGCCAACCGCCGTTGGGAACAACGTGGGAGAACAAATATAATAAATATTAAATTTAGCGACTGGCTCCCCACACGTTCCCTTGGAGGGTTCGAACTCTCAACTAACCGCACTATTTGCCGCCGCCTCTACCAAGCAGCCACACCAATACTTAACTCTTAATGAGAAAAAAACCAATTAAAATAGCAGCACAGAAAACAATACAATCGCAATAGCAACAGTGTTGATAGAATTCAAAGCAGACGCGCATGAATGTGTGTGTGTACATGTATGCAGAAATTCTTGCAATTTGCGCTTGCTGCCGTAAATACGCGGGCTGCTAAAACATATTTTCTTTTGTGTTTCTTAACCGATCTTGATGAAATTTTCTACAGTACATCATATTTTACCTGAAAATAGTCGTGTATTATCAAAGGGTCAATTTCATTTAAATTGTGGCTTAAATTGTGGGCAGCATAAATTGGTTTATTTACTTGATTTATTGCTATGAGGTGGTAGCAGGGAGGTGGTGATAGGTTTAAAATGAATGATACTTGTTGTATATATACTATTCTAGAAGCTACTGTTGTAGTCGATATACTTTTATTTAATTGTATAATGTTTTTATTTATTTGGGAGCAGCGAAGGTGCCACTTCCAACGTTCAGTTGAATCTGGTTTTTACATTTTTCCTTAGGTTCTAAGTAAGCCTAAGTCTCATCGCTGCGTTGCCCACAGTTGGACAGCAGAGAGACGGTTATGTATATTTTATATGTTATATGTATCTTATTATGCTCTCTTAAGCTGGAGCGCTAGGGTATATGCATGCCCTTGAGTTCGGTCAAGTGGTCGGCGCGTCTAACAGAATGCTGACACTTGCACATTCTGTGAGCGCGCCGATCGACTCATATTTCGGCCACTTGGTTTATGACCGGGGTGTTGTTTATATAAACACTGCAGCAAAGTGTTACAGTGTATTCACTTTAAGTACTCTTGGAACCGTAGATATTCAATATATATGCATACTTCATCTCCCTCCTTTTGAAAAATAACGTAATATTATGAAGTTATTTTATAAGTATACTTTGCTTAAAAGAATAATTTTTAATTAACGAAGGAAAATTTGTTTCTTAGTTTTTTTTTTTTATATATATATATATTCCAAGAAAATGAAATTACAAATAATATTCGTAGGTCAAGAAGACACTTTTTTTTTTTTTTTTTAGCTTGGCCATACTAAATACAATTATGAAATAAACATTTTTAACCTATCCTTATGAACTGTTTGTTTTTTGTTTTTATTATTCGTTATTATGATGTTATTTCTATCTCCTATTTCCGTTACTTTGTACGGACCAGTATATTTATAATCTAGCTTATGACCTGTTTCATTTCTTAATGAGACTTTATCACCTATTGATATATCTATGTTGTTTGTTTTCTGATCATATTGTATCTTATTTTTTTTCTTATTTTCTTCTATCATTATTCTGGCTCTTTTGTATGCTACTTCTAGTCTATATTTACTTTCCTTAGCATAGTCATCTATATTATATATGGTTTCTATATTATCTATGCTATTAAATTGTTTTGGTAAATTATTTGTTTTACCAAATACTAACTCATATGGACAGTAATTATGTGCCATTGAGGGGGTCGTGTTGAAACAGAAAACGAAATATTGAAGCCATACGTCCCAATCAGCTTTATCAACCGATATATATGAGCGTATGTATTCATTAAAAGTTCTATGACTACGTTCTATTGTTCCAACTGTCTGGTGGTGGTGTGCCGTAGATGTTATATTTTCAATTTTTAGGTATTTGCATAAATCATTTATAATTGAATTCTGATATTCTGTTCCCATGTCCGTAATGAACGTCTTCATTGGACCGTACTTCAGAAAAAATGATTCAAAAATTGCTTTAGCGACAGTGTTCGCGTTCTTATTTGGAACTGGTATGGCAACTAAATATTTAGTTAGATCACATATTAGAGTGACTGCATATTCAATGGTGTCACTATCACTCTGTCGAAAGCATTTATTGGCGTATCAGTTATTATTAATGGGGTCTTATTGTACTTGGTTATTTTAGCTTTTTGGCATTTTTCACATTTTCGTATGTACTCAGTAATATCTCGAGTCATACCTTTCCAAAAATAATGTCTTCTGACCTTGGCCAAGGTTTTTGCAATGCCGCTATGACCTCCTTGTATTGGATCGTCATGGAATTTAGACAGTATAGCTTCTTTCTCTTTTTGTTTTTCTATAAGGGTCACCGGATTGAGTAGCGCTACTCTTAATGTATTCAATATCTTATTGCCCATTTGTTTGAAATTATCTATTGAAACATGTTCAAAGATATTTTCCCACGGTGCCATTTTGAGTTGGCTGATTTTGTTTATACCGGCTTGCGTTTCAAGCCTTTGGAAAAATTGACCTAAGTCTAGGATTCCATTGGTATATAAATCGCTAACATCGTATCTTGCAGTAATTTTTCTACCATGTTTAAATAAACATAGCGTATCTTTTACATGCAAGGTCACTACTTTACGTAATTCGTCATTGTTTATGACTTCATATACGTTGGGCTTAGAAGCTTTCTCTATTGATTGCGTAGGCAATTCTATTTCTTTGTTATCCGCGCGGATTTTCTGTCTATTTTGATACCTGGTAGTGACTTTCATTATATTTCCAGTAATGTTTTGTAGATCTTTAATGGTTATTCTTGATAACGCATCAGCTACATAATTGTCTTTTCCCTTTAGATATTCATCTGTGAAATCATACTCTTCTAATTCTAGCCTCATACGTGTCAGTTTAGAACTCGGATTGATCATTGAAAATAAATATATTAATGGTCTGTGATCTGTTTTGATTGTAAAGTGTTTTCCATAAATATATGGTCGGAAATGTAATATTACCCAGTGAATTGCAGCTAAATCCTGCTCAGTCGTACACTTATTACTTTCTCCCTTAGTGAAAGCTCTTGATGCGTATGCAATGGGAAGTTGGAGTCCGTTATGGTTTTGAGTTAAAACCGTTTCACACGCTTGCTTACTTGCATCAGTAATTATACAAAATTCTTTGCTGAAATCAGGATATTGCAGCAAAGTAGGTTTCATCAGTTTTGTTTTTAAATATTGGAATGCGCGTTGGCATTCAGGAACATTCTTTTTACATAATCTTGTTATGTGCCGTGAGTATAGCAGCTAATTCCTGCTCTGTAGTTGATTTATTGCTTTCTCTCTGTGTGAAAGCTCGGGAAGCGCATGCAATTGGCAATTGCACACCGTTGTACTCTTGGGATAGTACAGAACACATGCATGTTTACTTGCATCTGGGATTATGCAATTTGGGAGAGATTTCTTTGGTACCAAGGGAAGTGGTCTATTGTATTCTGAGATAGATGGTTTTACTATATCATCTTTTATTAGCTTTTCTGTTCCTGCATTTCTGTAGATTTTAATATAAACGGGTGTTTTGATTGGTAATCTTAATTTATGTTTATAAAAATTATTACTAGAAATTGCTTCTGTTTCTAAACCAAATATGTCACTGTATTAAGTACAAAGATTAGTAAGCTTATTTTTAAAATGATCATGGATTTTTAATTTTTTCAGGACTTCATTATTTCTATTGTTTTGAATTGATTTGAATTTAACTTGTGGATTTTGTATTTATATATTGTTATTTTTTGTATTTAAAATACGAACTATTGCTCTATTACTTGCAACTTACTGTTAGCTATTAATACTCCAGGGTGAATTTCCTGGCTTGGTATCAATACGGTATTTTCATTAGACAGAAATGTAATTTTTCTCATTACTTCTGATCTAGCTGGTAATACTATTGAGCTTTAAATATCATTATGTAATAGTGGTACTTGTATTTGATAATTTAGAGATTGTGGTTTCATGATGAATTTTCTGATGAAGTCGAGTCCAAGAATTCCGTCGTATGGAAAATTCATTGTGGACTATTTGGAAATTGTGACTGATTACGAAGTAATCGAAAAGTAGATCAATTGTAGCTTGTCCAAATGACTGTATCGTTCCCTGTCCAATTCCTGTGATATTTGTTTTATGGTTTTGATTTATATGTGAATCTATTTTATTATTCTTTAAAATTGAGACATTTGCTCCTGTATTTTTTTCATTTTGTATTTTAATGAAACTACTGAGACTTAGATTTGTTGTTATTTATGTAGCCGCCGAGGAGAGTAATTCTGGTAAAACAGTACATTATTGGATTGTCCAGTTTCTTCAGTGGAACTGTTGACAAATTTGGATATGGCATCATTCATGCTATTGAATGTGCCTGCCTGCATGATAAGTTTTACCTTATCGATTGCACAGTTTTTGGTCATTGCCTTTACTGCTTGGGCTATATTGTGTTTAGTGGCTAATTCTGGCGTTAAGCCATCGTTTATAAAGGCTCCTTCTAAAGCTTTTGTTAACTGATCAACCTCTTGAGTGTACTGGTTGGCAGTTTTGCTTTTTTGTTGCAAGCTTAGAAGTTTGGCTGACAATACTTCGACTGATTCGCCTTTTACTGTGCTTGAAAATTTTGCAATGATTTGAGCGATAGTTTGCGCATTGCTTATTAAGTTTCTTGCACGGCCTTTTAGTTTTGTCTTGATTAGACTGGCAGCTGTTGCTTCATAATCTTCTTTTAGTGAGTCTATAAGACTCAAACCATCTCTGAAGCTTTGTAAGTTTTCTGCCTTTACGATACGTGACTGCTTGTTTCTCGGTGGGCCGCGCCGGCTGGCTCATCGGTTCTATGGCTGTAGTCCCATCCCTGGCCCGCAGTCCGCACAATCGATATCAACAAAGCTACAACGTCTGCAGCAAAACAGACGAACACAACACTATTCCAAATGAACCACATAATCGATAACAACAAACAGTCGGAACTTCTAACAAATGAACAACACTAACAGCTGTAACAAGAAAATGTAAACAACAAAAGTGAGTCGCTCAATAAAAATTAACAAAAAAAATATTATTAATCCACTTTACTCTTCCAGATCGTGCCCCGGTTCCGGACCCAGCAAACCCGTCCTACCTGAGACGATCACCTGATCTCGTCTCCCTTATGTTGGCCACTAGATGGCCTGCATCAGCCCGTGTCGGCTGTTATGCCCACTCTCCCCATCAATTTAAACTTAGCCGGACATTCTTTTCCTTCAATATGTGCCTATAATTGGTTGCGTTTTCTTAAAATTAATAGCAATTAATATCATTTCTTACTGCATTTATCTTTGCAGTCATTTACAATCTCATGCAAGCGGACGTTTTACCTCAATTCCGCAGGCTATCTTCGCTCATCGATCTTGGCTCTCATGCATGTGAACATTTCTTCACCAGGTGCGTATAATTGTTACATATACTTATGATTATGGACAATGTGCATTCATTTCAGAAAAATGAAATTCTTTTCTAGGCGAGCAACACAAAGAAAGGGCGTAACCGAAAGCTAATGCCAACCGCCGTTGGGAACAACGTGGGAGAACAAATATAATAAATATTAAATTTAGCGACTGGCTCCCCACACGTTCCCTTGGAGGGTTCGAACTCTCAACTAAACGCACTACTTGCCGCCGTCTCTACCAAGCAACCACACCAATACTTAACTCTTAATGAGAAAAAACCAATTAAAATAGCAGCACAGAAAACAATACAATCGCAATAGCAACAGTGTTGATAGAATTCAAAGCAGACGCGCATGAATGTGTGTGTGTACATGTATGCAGAAATTCTTGCAATTTGCGCTTGCTGCCGTAAACACGCGGGCTGCTAAAACATATTTTCTTTTGTGTTTCTTAACCGATCTTGATGAAATTTTCTACAGTACATCATATTTTACCTGAAAATAGTCGTGTATTATCAAAGGGTCAATTTCATTTAAATTGTGGCTTAAATTGTGGGCAGCATAAATTGGTTTATTTACTTGATTTATTGCTATGAGGTGGTAGCAGGGAGGTGGTGATAGGTTTAAAATGAATGATACTTGTTGTATATATACTATTCTAGAAGCTACTGTTGTAGTCGATATACTTTTATTTAATTGTATAATGTTTTTATTTATTTGGGAGCAGCGAAGGTGCCACTTCCAACGTTCAGTTGAATCTGGTTTTTACATTTTTCCTTAGGTTCTAAGTAAGCCTAAGTCTCATCGCTGCGCTGCCCACAGTTGGACAGCAGAGAGACGGTTATGTATATTTTATATGTTATATGTATCTTATTATGCTCTCTTAAGCTGGAGCGCTAGGGTATATGCATGCCCTTGAGTTCGGTCAAGTGGTCGGCGCGTCTAACAGAATGCTGACACTTGCACATTCTGTGAGCGCGCCGATCGACTCATATTACATGACCGAGAAAAGTCACCTCATGCATAAAAAATGAACATTTTTTCTGGATGTAACTTTAGATTGTATTTCCTACATTTCTCAAAAACGTCTGTTAAGTTTTTAAGCATATGTTTTTTGGAACAACCTATAACTATTAAGTCATCCATATAAAGGAATGCTTGTGAAGGTTCTAATCCAGAGAATGCTATAGTCATCATTCTCTGAAATGAATTAGGTGCTATTTTTAGTCCGAAAAGTAATCGCGTGAAGCGATACGAGCCATTGCTCGTTGAAAATGACGTTATATCTCTTGAACTTTTTTCGAGTTCAATTTGATGAAATCCTGACATTAAGTCAAGACATGAAAATATTTTGCTCGTCCAAGTTGATCCAAAATATCATCAATTCTTGGGAGTGGAAATTTGTCGGACAGTAATTTTTTATTAATTTGACGATAGTCAATCACTAATCGCTATTTCTTTTGTTCTGAACCTAGAGATGGTTTTTTAGGGACAAGTAATAATGGGCTATTATATTCAGATACAGATGGTTCAACAATCCCGTCGACTTGTTTCTGTATTTCGTTTACCTGACTGTGTGGGCTTCTGTAATTTTTTATATACACTGGTTCCCCATCTTTTAATCTCAGTTTTTGTTTATAAAAATTATTTGTGCTTATTGGTTCAGTTTCCAATCCGAATATATTATTATATTGGGTGCATAAGCTTGAAAGCTGTGATTTGAATTGTAGAGGAAAGTTTTTTGAAAGTTGAGATAATACAGACAAGTGATAATGGGCTATTATATTCAGATACAGATGGTTCAACAATCCCGTCGGTGATCAATTTTCCGACTTGTTTCTGTATTTCGTTCACCTGACTGTGTGGGCTTCTGTAATTTTTTATATACACTGGTTCCCCATCTTTTAATCTCAGTTTTTGTTTATAAAAATTATTTGTGCTTATTGGTTCAGTTTCCAATCCGAATATATCATTATATTGGGTGCATAAGCTTGAAAGCTGTGATTTGAATTGTAGAGGAAATTTTTTTGAAAGTTGAGATAATACAGACTTTTCTCTATTTTCAAGATTAGTTTTGACTACTTCGTAGGTCGAAAGTGATTCATACGCTAAATTATTTGTACTGACTACTTGATCTTTATTTGTTGTATTGAGTAGTCTTATAAAAGCGTTTTAAGATGTTGCTTTGCTATGTAAATACCATACTTAATTTCTTGATTTGGAATCAATACACTGTCTTCTTTTGAATTTAGTTGGATTTTTTAATAACTTGGGATCTTGCTGGCAGAAATATTGAGTTGTTGCCAGAACTGTATGTTATTGGAACATAAATTGGAAATTTTAAGTTATTAGGTCTAATTATAAGCCAATCTTCAGATGGCTTGAAGTCTAATTGACAGTTGTATTTTTTAATAAAATCGATTCCTAATATGCCATCACAAGGAATAGGGAATTGTAAACCCACAATATGAAAATCGTGTTGGATTATGTACTTAGTGGTCTGTATCTCAATAGAAGTTAACCCCTTGGATTTGGTTACCTCTTGACTTATTCCTTTTATTTCTATAATATAATTATCTTGTGTGTCATGAAAGACATCAGAATTTTCTTTAACTATTGAAATGTCTGCACCTGTGTCTACTAAAAAGACAAGTTCTTTTCCTGTAGGCACATGGTTGAATGATACAAATATATTCTGACTGAGATTAATGGTATGAACCTTTGCATTTTCTATTGTTGAGTATCTAAGTTTTGCGAGTTTTCCGGTGTATTATGGGTTACTCTGACATTACTTGGGTTATTATAGTTGTGGCCTCGACTCGAGTTGCCACGGCCTCTTGTGTTTCCTCTATATTGGCCTCGTCCATTATTGTGTTGGGTACAATTGTTGTGACTGCGAAAGTTACCTCTATGATTTCCACGTCCGCGGTTTCCGCCGCGCTGTGGGTAATTTTTGGAATATAGGACAGTGTTTGGCTGTCCGGTTGCTTCTGTGCAACTATTTACAAATTTTGATACGGCATCATTCATAGTATTGAAGGTACCAGCTTGCATGATAAGTTTTACCTTATCGATTGTGCAATTTTTAGTTATTGCTTTGACTGCATGCTGAGTGGAATAACTTCTGGCTAACTCTAGGGGTAAGCTGTCTGTTATATATGCACCTTCTAACGTTTTTGTCAACTGTTCGACCTCTAGTATGTACTGGTTAGCTGTTTTATTGCGTTGCTGTAGGTTCATCACTTTTGCTGACAATACTTCTACAGTTTCACCTTTGACGTTGCTTTTTAATCTGGAAATGACTTCAGTTATTGTTGTTTCATTTCCGACTAGATTTCTGGCGACACCTTTTAGCCTTGATTTTATTATAGAAAATGCAAATTGTTCGTGTTCGCCTTTAATTAATTCTAATATTTGTAATGCATCAATAAAACTTGTTAAGTTTTCAGCCTTACTATCAATAACTGGTATAAGCTTGGATGCTGTATTAATAAAATCAATATTAGTTTGCGCCATTGTGATATTGCTGCTTAATTTATTCTCTGTTATGCCTGTACCAGTATCAGAATCTGTAGAATTATCCAGATCTGACATCAAAATAGCTGGAATGATAAGATTAATTAAATCTTGCTCATCTATTTTAGGGTTTGTCTTCGCAGTTTGTTCTGTTGATTCCGGTTCATCACCAGTTTCAACTGTTAGAGAAGTGTTAAGTATGGTCGGTACTGATATATCTAAATTGAACTTTAGTTTAATTGATATTAAATTAGATCGTAGCCTAACTAAAAATTTTGATACTTGGGACCAATGATCTTAATTTAATTATTCTCTCTGGCCATGTATTAGTATACGTGCTTCATTAAAGCATTCTACTAGTATTTCTACATGTTTCTTAACAGTATTTTTTTGAATTGCCTGTTTTGTGTAAGAGACTTATATGATTTATCAAAGTCAATTTTTATGTTATTTATTTCTTTATATAATTCATTCCATTCCATTATATTATGGATATGAAGTCTTTCTTTAAAATAAGGGTAAACTGAACTCTATCATATGTTGCTCTAATTGTCTTTAGTGTGGCCATATTTTTATTGATATATATTTTTTTATTTGTAATTTTATTTGTAATTATATTTGTTTTATTTCATTTTCTTAAAGTTACAAGATTAATTATAGGGTTACTTTTTTTAATGTTGTTTGTGCTCTCTTTTTTTAAATTAAATTTTGTCTAGGTCATTTGCCTGGCTCATATATTTCTTTATTAAACATTGGTTAAGTAATTTATATAGTTTATAAAAACAATTTGCGCACATTATAACAACAATTATTATTAACAGTGTGTGTATTAGTTCTAAGTCATTATTTTTTGATTCTACTTTATTAATGACATTAGCAGTGGAGTCTACTGACTTAACGTCTACTATTGCCATTTTGGGCGTATATATTTTTAAAGTGTATTTATAACTATTTGTTGTATCTTCAGTAAATTTTACTATTGCATTGCTTTGCATTTACGTTAACAAGTTTTTCTACCTATTGTTTTGTACAGCTTTACGGGCTATACTTCTAATCCAGTTGTCCTCCGCGCCAGCTGGTCGACGCCGGTTTGGCTACGCTGACGCTCCTTCCTAGGCGAAAGTGGCGAAGTGCTCCTCGCGCTGTTGTCTTCACTGTCACTGATGTCCGCGGCCTATTGGCTCAGGCGGGGCCGGTGCCGGTCTTCGCACTGGTCTTTGGTCCCAAGCATGTGGATTTGCATGCTGAAGCGTATAGTGGTCCAGGGCAGTCGTTCGGGCAGACGTCAGGTTTTTTCGGCAACGGCTTTGGAGATGGTGGTTTTTTAGTTAGTTTTTCATTTATAACTTTGATATTTGCTGAGTGAGTTGCGGTATTTGGCTTTCTTTGCTGGAGGCTTTCTTTCAGAAAATCAGGTTCGGCAGTTAATTTTTGTGCCGTTGCCCATGTGGGCGGCGTATTCGTGTATAATAGCCACTTAATGTGTGCTTTTCTTTTATTTATTTTGTTTTTCTGGCCTCCGCGTTTGCCCATTACTCGCACTCTACTCACTCAGACTTTCAGTTTTTTTTTTTCAATCTCTAGGTCTCCCGCGCTTGCGTAAGGGACGGATTGCCTCTCACACTTGTTGCTTGTTGTTGTTGTCATCCAGCCCTCTCACTCTTGTGTTTTATTCCATCGTTGACGGACTGCCACTCGTACTTGTAGACTGCTGGTCATTATAGTTGTTGTTGTTTTGTATAGTTGTTGTTGTTTTTTTTTTTAGGACTATGTCACGGTCGCCATGTTGTAGTCGATATACTTTTATTTAATTGTATATATATATGTTTTTATTTATTTGGGAGCAGCGAAGGTGCCGCTTCCAACGTTCAGTTGAATCTGGTTTTTACATTTTTCCTTAGGTTCTAAGTAAGCCTAAGTCTCATCGCTGCGCTGCCCACAGTTGGACAGCAGAGAGACGGTTATGTATATTCTATATGTTATATGTATGTAATTATGCTCTCTTAAGCTGGAGCGCTAGGGTATATGCATGCCCTTGAGTTCGGTCAAGTGGTCGGCGCGGCTAACAGAATGCTGACACTTGCACATTCTGTGAGCGCGCCGATCGACTCATATTTCGGCCACTTGGTTTATGACCGGGGTGTTGTTTATATAAACACTGCAGCAAAGTGTTACAGTGTGTTCACTTTAAGTACTCTTGGTACAGTAGATATTCAATATATATGCATACTACACTACATGTCAAGATTGGAGAATCTAGCTCTTATTATATACCAAAATTGCAAAAATACAAGATCAAATTTTATCGATTACTTGGAAACGGGACAAGTTATCGAATGTCGGAAACAAACTCGATCTGCGCGGGCACTAGAAGGACCTATAGCTAAAATTTCAAGTCTCTAGTTCTTATAGGCTCTGAGATTTTTGACAGACGGACGGACAGACAGACAGACGGACATGGCTAGATCGACTCGGCTATTGATGCTGATCAAGAATATACCTTACGGGGTCGGAGATGCTTCCTTCCGCTTGTTACATACATTTGCACAAATACATTATACCCTTTTTACCCACTTTCAATAAATTTGGGAAACAGATTATTGCAAGAATTGATGTTGTTGATCTCTATACCAATGGAACCTTTGATTTAGATGAATTTTTCCAAAGGCTTGAAAAAGAAGCCGGTATATATAGTATCAAACAACTCAAAATGGAACCGTGCTAAGAAATCTTTGAACACGCGTCAAAAGATAACTTTAAAGAAATGGGCAATAAGAAATTGAAAAGCTAAGAGTAGCGCTACTCCAGCCGGTGACCACAATAAAAAGTAATAAGCGAAAAAATACTGTATACACTCCATGATAATCCAATTCAACTAGGGCATACGGGTAAAATATTGGAAAAATATGACGCGTGATGTCACGAATTATGTGAAAAAGTGCCCAAAATGCCAAAAATCAAAAGTGTCAAAGCACACACGAACTCTTTTAACACTAACAGAGACACCAATTATGGCCTTTGATAGAGTAGTAATAGACACGATCAGTCCACTACCCAAATCAGAGGAAGGTAATGAATACGCAGTCACACTGATATGCGATTTATCAAAATACCTTGTTGCCATACCAATACCAAACAAAAGTGCAAAAACTGTAGCAAAAGCTATTTTCGAAGATTTTATTTTGAAATATGGTCCAATGAAGACGTTCATTACGGACATCGGAACACATTACAAAAACTCAGTTATAGAAGATTTATGTAAATACCTTGTTATCAAAAACATTACTTTAACAGCACGCAACCACCAGACTTTGGCAACAGAAGAGCGAAGCCATAGAACATTCAACGAATTCATTAGTTCCTTTATATCAGTTGGTAAAACTGATTGGGATACTCGGCTACAATATTTTGTTTATTTTTTCAATACAACACCTTCCACAACGCACAACTACTGCCCATATGAACTAATTTTTAGCAAAAACCCAAACATTAAAAAGGCATTTAACAGTGTTAATGAACACTTTGAACCTTTATATAATGCAGAGGATTATGCTAAAGAATCAAAATATAGATTGGAAATAACATATAAAAGAGCTAGAATAATGCTTGAACAAAACAAGCAAAAAAATAAACTTATATACGATAATAAAATAAAGAATATATAATTAAACAAAGATAGTAAAATAAAGAATATATAATCAAACATAGATAGTGAAGTAAAGGATATATAATTAAACGCAGGAGATAATATACTGTTAAGAAATTAAACAGGGCATAAGTTAGATCCACTATATACAGGACCATTTAAGGTCATAGAAATATAACCTAACGATAACATAGTTATAAAGAATAATAAGAACAAAAAACAAACAGTACATAAGGATAGGTTAAAACTGTTTGATGAGTAAAAAAAAGATAAATGAATGGCTGGCCACCACATAAATATTCATTTATTCATATTTTATATTCAATATATCTTATTTTATTCAACAAAAACTATTCAAATATTGTAACTTCAATTTTATTTTCAAAACAAAATATATAACAAATAAATAAATTTAAATTCATTATATTCAATAAAAAAATAGTTATAATCAAATTTAAAAAAATATTTCCCCAAATAACTAAAGTTTTTAAATTACTACATATAGAATTACGTTATTTTTAAAAAAGGGAGTTGTAGCATGAGCACCATATATGTAACACATACCCAACCAATGAAAGGGTATATCAGATCAAATAAACAATAACCCATTTAGCGACACTTTGTTGCTAAACATATTGCAATCCAAAGTGCATTCGAAATATGATCGTCCACTCATAAGTGGCGTGACCATAGCGCAGAATATACAACGTCTGCATATTCTGCCGAATACCATTCCTTTGTCTTGCGATATATTTATATATGCTGAATGTATATGCTTTAAGTGTATGCATATATACATGATCCCACTCTGCCGCTGTACTCAGCGACTGATACTTATATAAAAAAACACTAATGTTAGACTTAAGAACAAACATATAATTGAAGGACACATCAGTCGAAAAAATATCATCAACGTCTTAGGACGTTTGCTAATAAACTATCAATTAAAAGAAAACTGTTATATTATTTTACACTCCCTCAGGAAGTGACGTCACCTTTGGTAACATTTATTATCAAGGTCAAGTGTGTTTATGTTTATATTTATGTTTATGTGTGCGTAAGTGGACGTTCATGGGATAGGGGCGGGGGTTGTTATGTTTATATTTATGCCTGTGTGTGTGCATAAGTGGACGCTCATGCGGAAAGAGGGGGGCGGAGGGTGTTATGTTTATATTTATATTTATGTGTGTGTGTGTGTGTTTTATTTTTTTTGCTTCGAACTTGAAGGTGAAAATCTTCGTAAGATACTGATGGCCTGGGTAAACCGTGTGCACGATTCGATGACTCCGTCAACACCTACTTACTAAACTCACCCCCACTCACACACCACATTCCCCGCGGGATCATAGCAAAGTATTACTTCGCGCGGATGGGTTGCCTATTTTAGGCAGTCTTCATTATTCGTCGCTTCTTTGCGCATCGTCTCAGATCCCTCTGGATGCCTAATATGAGGTGACTTATATTTCTCCAGTTGTCCCCTCCTTCTAACGTCTCTGTACCTCGATCATTGGAACAGCACGTGTTCCGGGTCTTACACTCAGGGGTGTCCTCATGCCTGAACCAGTCCAGTAAAAAACTGCGTTAGGTGGAAGTTAATTTCTCCGTTCCGTCTCCTAATCCATTGCTCCAGATTGGGGATTAGTTTGGGTGTCCATCTTTCCTTGTTCGCCGTGTTCCATCTCTCCTGCCAAGTTGCCATTGATGTTGCTCTCTCCGACCGTCGGATGACGTCCATTGAGACGGCGTCGCCTGTCGCTATTCGTGCTTTGAGTATGTTCTCCATTTCCTTGGCCAATATATCTACTGGTGGCATGCTTGCCAATACTGTGGCCGCCTCGTCCGACACAGTCTGGAATCCAGAAATTGTGCGAAGTGCGCTTAGCCTGTAGGGGACTGAAGTTTCCTTCTGAGGCTTTTCTGGCTTGCAACTGCTGATGCCCATATCGGTGCAGCATAGAGCAGCACGGAGGCTACAACTCTCGCGAGGAGTAGGCGTCTACCTGTTCTAGGTCCTCCTATGTTGGGTAGTATCCCCGAAAGGGCCGCCTGCATTTTTGCCGCTTTCTGGCTAACATAGTCTACGTGAGGTCGAAAGCTAAGCCTGTTGTCTAACATGACGCCCAGATACTTGATGGAAGCCTTTGACGCGATACTAACGCTTTCTATCTGAAATCTAGCAAACTCAACTATCTTGCGGCTTATGTTTTATGGCCTGCCAGCTCCAGGCTAGCGCCACGCATCTAGCTGGCCACGTTCCTTATGGCTGCATTCGCTGCCGCTTCTACTTCTTTTATTTCTTTGCCTACCACTACTAGGGCCAGATCAGCTGCGAATCCTATGATTTTGCATCCCTGGGGAAATTGTACTCTGAGCATCTCGTCGTACATTCTGTTTCACAGGAGTGGTCCCAAGACCGACCCCTGTGGGACCCCTGCTGTGACCATGTAACTCCTAGTACCGTCTTCCGTATCATAACTTAATAGTCGATCGGACAGGTAGTTGGATATTATACTGAAAAGGGAGGACGGTATCCCTATTCGGTCTAAGGCTTCCAGTATGCGAGAACAGCTTGCTGAGTTTAAGAGATTGCGGATGTCCAACGTAACCACTGCACAGTACTCCTTGTCTCCCCACCACCATCTGGTATCCTCTATTGCTTTAGTAGCAATATCGACCACCGCCTTAATTGCGTCGACCATAGATCTAGCCTTTCGAAATCCGTATTGCTGTTTGGACAGGGCCTCTTTCTCATTAACCGCCTTTATTAGTCGGTTGTACACGATCCTCTCCCGCCTTGTCCAATAGGCAGATTGGCCTGTATCCCGAGGGTTCCTCTATTGGCTTATACCCTTTCGGTAGGAGGATTAATGTCTGTCGCTTCCATCTCTTGGGAAATACACCGTCCTGCTTTCTTTAATACTTCTTTTGAGGTCTCGCTTGGCTGCCCGCAGGTCATCCAGCCTAGATGCAAAGTCTGCGCGGCCTCGAGCTCGTTGGGAGCGTCTTCTAGCGCGTAGGCAGGCCTTCCTTAGGTCGCTGATTTCCTCGTTCCACCCGTAGCAAGGTGCTCCTCTTCTGTTTGGTTTCCTCCTGGGCATGGATAAGTCGCACGCGTCCGAGATGTTTTCCATAAGCTGCCGTGCCATGTCTTCTGCTGACTCCGTGTCCCCAGTCCATCGAGGAATGCGTAGAGAATCCGTGTATATTTCCTTGTCTAGGCAGTTGTCCTTCCATTTGGGGTCTGTTGCCGAGATAAGTATAGCATCCGGTCGCGTCTTTTCCTTAAGTAATCCCTTGCTCTTTTTCCGGGTGACGTCCTTCCTTTTTTTGTGGGTGACCTCCTTCCACTTGTCGCCATCCGCTTTGGGGCTAGGTGTCTCCTGCACCGTTGTTACGGTAGCCTAATTACCGACTGGCCCTCGGATTCGCTTGGCTTGGGGCGTCCGTACCGTGGCCTGCTTCCGCTTGACGTCTACCGTCGTCCTAAACGGAGCAGAGGTTTGACACGACTGGTGCGTCCTAATTACCTACTTGGCTCCTTCGTCGTGTAGCTGGATGGCCGCCAGCTCGAAGAGAACTCTGATGCTCTCTATTGAGTCTCGCATGGACTGGTGGATGGAGCGTAGCTTGCCATCTTCGAGCATGTCTACCAGCTTTGAGATCTCGTGCCCGAGTTCTCGGAGTGCTAAGCTGCTCTGAGTTGCCGTAGTTTAGTCCCGCTCTGAGTTCGTCTCTGCGGGGACGGCTGTTGCTCCATCTACTGGTGATCTCACCATTCTGCTGCTCTTTGCAAAAGCATCACAGCTCTCCTTCATTTGTGGGGTTTGGATAATGCTCATTTTGTTGAGTCCCAACTCCTAAGCCGTTGTCCTTGTCCGTTGTACAGTTGCGTTATGGTTGTCTTTGCAAGCAGTGAGGCCATGTGAGGGTTGACACCCACCTTCATGGGCTCGAGTGTTCAGAGCCAGATCCGCGTTAATCAGGAATATTACACCTGAACCTATGCTGCCAACTAAATGGCGACGATACGAGACGGGGCGGTAACAGCATTAGCCTAGCATTCATTTCGGTCAGATTTCACTCCGCTTACTGAGATGCTAGAATACTGTCGGCCGTCAGCCCAGGGGTCGTCTAGTTGTGTAGGGTTGTCCAGAGTTCGCAACCTAAGACGTTACTGGTCTCAGTCTCAGTCGCCTTCTGTATGCGAGTGTGTGTGTGTGTATGGGTGTGTGTGCGTATATATTTGATGGTGTTTGTTGCTATGTCGACAACTTTCTCCAGAGCGTCTATTGTAGACTTTAACTTGGTGAAACCAAATTGGCCTTGGGACAAGCCACCATTGTTGTCCACAGCCGCCTGGAGCCTGTTGCAGATTAGATTCTCCAGCACTTTGCCTTACGTGTCCAGGAGGCAAATCGGCCTGTATGACGCTGTCTCGTCGGGCGGCTTACCAGGGTTCGGTAATAAAACCAGCGTTTGGATATTGTGGGGAAGGATCTCTCCATTAGGCACATGTTATAAAGCTGCACGACATTGCTAGTTTCAGCACTCGGTTGGGGATTCCATCCGGACCCGGTGCCTTACTGGGCTTTAGGCTTCTGGCGATCATCAGCACCTCTTCGACTGAGACTTCGTCGATGAGAGACGGCATGGCTGCTACGTGGCTCGATGGGCTGGCTTGCGTATGTAATACGTCAGGTCTGATTGGGAATAGCGTTTCCACAATCAACTTCAGTTCACTTGGGTCAGAAGGCTGCGCTTGTTTGCCGGCGTAGAGTCTTTTAACGACAGTTTTATACGCCTTGCCCCAAGGATCGCATTCGGCTGAGTCGCATAGCTACAGGAAACACACTCGTTTGCTATTTCTTATGGACTTCTTTAGCATTTTTCTGGCACTCTGATACCTTAGCAGCTCTTCGGCGTAGTTGGGTCTACCTCGAGCTTGCTGGTATCTCCTCCTGGCTTGGATGCAGTTCCGCCGTGCTTCGGCAATACTTTCGTTCAAACAGTACGTGGGTACATGGTGGCGCCGAAACGTTTTCCGGGTTTGCATGCTCTCGTCACAGGCACGCGATAGCTGGCATGCCATTTGGGAGGCTCTTCTCTCTGCGTTTCCGGCAGTGACAAGCGAATGGACTGCATTCGAAAAGGCCATGGGGTCGAAAGTATCCAGGCGGTAAGCTTTTCGACTAAGGCTTGGTCGCTTGCGGTGTATACGTCGCTTAGTTGCCATTTTGTTGCGCCGAAAAGTGACGAGCTCGCGAAGGTGAGATCGATTATGGATCCGATACCACCTCGACTAAAGGTATTTTCCGAGCCGAAGTTTAGCAGAGCTATAACCAGGGCTGCGAAGCTTTCCAACAGGGCACGACCTCTTGCTTTAGTTGCTTGGCTGCCCTGGCATTGAAGTCACCAGCAATAATGACCTTTCGCACCCTTTCCATCCTGAACCTCGGTCCATATTCTCGGGCAGTTGGTTTCTCGGTGGTGAGGTTCGCTGATAATGGCAATATCAATGCGCATCTCCCTTACAGTCTCCAAGATGGCTTGAGCAGCTAAGCAGTGATTAAGGTTTATTTGAAGTAACCCTAACATTTCATTAGAGTGTATAGGACAGTTGTCGACGCATATTGTGGCTGTCTCCACTACCTTACGACTGCTGACCAGTACTGCCTCCTCTCCATTGGTCGCGAGCCAGTTCACCACCTGTCGGATACTCAACCACCGGCAGCTCCTTGCTGACCGTAACCACCGCTGCCGCTGTCACGATTGGAGAAATAGTCCGTAAACAGGCTTATCAGGTACTCGGATATCTGGAGTCCCTGAAGTGCGCGTATGATACTCATCCTGCTAGCTGAATTGAACGCGTTCTTTACGTCCAGGATCGTGATGAGGCAGTATTTTTTGTTACCATTCTGCCATCGGGTCCCCTCGATGGCTTGTGTGGCGATGCCTACTAAGTTCCGGCGTATGTGGTGAAATGTGCAGCGCTGGTTGCGAAGAGCGTGGTGACAATTGCCCTTAGCTGGACCTCGCTTGTGGGCATTGGCATTAGCGCATAGGCAATTGCACGCGGCGTCCTTGCTGCGATTGATAGTGTAGTAATGAGTTCCAATTTTATTGTTGTTTTATACATTGGAGCTTCTGCCCCAAATGTTAACTTTATTAATTAACTCTTCGGGTTTGAATCATTCGTACAATATTTTCTTAGGTGCTAGTTAGCTAAACCGCGCGAACTGCGCTGTCAACGTAATATATTAAATAATTATATGTAAAACTTAAAAATTGTAATGCCCGACGACAATTGAGTCGACCGGCAAGACGTTTGGCCCGTACTGTAAAACAGCGACGAACAGCAGATGCTGCAAATATACAAATATTATTTTAAATTAAAAATATATACAATTTGTAAAATTGAGCAGAATCATTTCTGCCCGATTAGAAGCATAGCCCGTAAAGCTATGCGAACCGATAGGTAGGATACTGTAAAAACATTAATTATCCCATGTACGAGGATAATAAAATAAGTTAAAGTGAATTTGAATCCCAAAATAAGCCATATATGTATATAAACTTATAATAATAAACAATAAACTTATATATAAATTAACACAAGAGGATTAAAAAAAAAAATTAAATACATATATTTGGTATTTGTATGGCCACTCCAAGAATTGAAAAGAAAAAATTTTTGTTTAATACAAAAAAAAAAAAAAATAAATGAAACTACGACAGAAATAAGTGCTCCGTTTGCCTCATTAGGTGTTTCAACAATTATGTTCATGAATTAGTCATGATTGAGGACAGGTTTAGCAAGGTATACAACGACCATACAGACTTTCGTATGCGAGCCATACAAATTTTGCAAAGGCATAGAGAATTCATATCAGTATATGTGTTCGAATCCGAATATATAGAAAAATACGGCAAAGTAACAAGTCCACTCTATTCATGTTCTAAAATAGAGTGTGGAAAATCTTGTCGACATAACCCTACGTCAAAATATAAACAATTATTGACGAGCATCCGATTCTTGGGCAAACAACAATTGTCTTAGTACGTCTGCATAGATAGTATTCAAAACAAAAACCAAGAGTCATATAGGAATATGGGGGAAAACAATCAAAGGCAGATGATAACACTGTCAATGTAGTTAACGTAGTTGAAGTTGTAGACACCACTCCCCATGTGCAGTTAACAAACATACTGCTAAGAATACCTATTGTAATAGCCTCAGCAAACATCCTTCTAAAGATTTATCATCTTCATAAAAAATCATTGAGGAAGCGTTACATGAGTCGAGCCAAAGACTTAGACAAGGTCTAAGCCACTGCCTAAATAAAATATTTAAGTAGGGGAAATAGTAGAAAAAAAAAGCTGCAATGAATTCAGTACTTTAATTGAAGAGTGGCAGCTTACACAGAGTCCAAACTTCAGACATTTTACAACGTCTAAGAGATAATCTGGTAAGCTTAAACACGCCGGTAACGTTTGATAAGTCACTCTTGACAAACGACCAAATAGAAGACATAAAATTAGTAAACATGGCTCAGACAGTTGTAGAGTTTTTAAAATTAGCCTCGTCACTCTTACCAGAGTTCGATGGAAAGGCCGAAAACCTACAAAGTTTCTTGGATGTATTATATCTAATAGATTCCTTAAAAGGCACTCACGAACTAACTGCAGTAAGCATAATAAAGACTAAACATAAGGGTCACGCTAAAAATTTGATAAGTAATGAGCAGACAATTCTTGCCATTATAAATCAACTAACCAAAGCTGTAAAAGGAGAATCTGTAGACGTCATATCTGAAAACTTCTTAATTTGCAGCAAAAGAGCAAAACAGCTAATCAATACACCCAAGAGGTGGAAAAACTGACCAAGGCTCTTGAAGGTGCGTATATCAGTGATGGTTTAAGCCCGGATATAGCCAACAAATACAGTTTAACATTAGCCGTAAAGGCCATGACGCAAAATTGCGCAATTGACAAAGAGAAACTGATCATGCAGGCAGGCACATTCAACACCATGAATGATGCCATTTCAAAATTTGTCAACAGTTGTACGGAAGCAACAGGGCTGGCAAATTCTGTATTGTACTTCCGTCAAAGACAATATGGAAATATTAGAGGAAACCGAGGATATTATCGTGGCAGAGATAACTATCAGTTCAACGGTTCTAGAAATAATAACCAAAGTCATAACAGAAACTATAAATGGGCATAAGACCAAAATAGAGGAAACTCTAGAGGCCGTGGCAACTCGAATCGAGGCCACAACAATAATGTCCGAGTTAAACAAACTAATAGGGAAAACCAGCAAGCCCCTTAAGATATTCACAAAGGAATATAAAAGTACACACAGTAAATCTAAACCTCAGAATTTTTATTAAAATAAACAGTGAAAAAACAGGCAAAGCATTTACGCTATTGATAGATACGGGTGCAGACATATCTCTATTAACAGCAAATGTTGATATATTTGAAAATATGAATTCAAACACGTCAACCCAAATATCTGGAATTAGTGAAGGTTCAGTAGTTTCTAAAGGTTTAGTATTCGTAGAATTATCTACAGGAAAATATGTCATTCCACACGAATTTCATATAGTCGGACAAGATTTTCCAATACCTAGCGATGGCATTATTGGTATAGATTACTTTCAAATTTATAATTGCCAATTAGATTTCACACAAACATGTGATTTTCTAATACTTCGGCCAAATAATTTAAATTATCCAATAAAACTACCAATAATTCACATTAGTGATAATAATGCCACAATACTTCCAGCTCGTTCTGAAGTAGCCCATCAAATCAATATTGTTTCGCCAGAAAACAAAATTTTCATTCCTAATCAAGAAATTGAAAAAGGAATATTCATTGGAAATACTATTTCCAATAATCAACAAACATTTGTCCGAATTTTAAATACAACTTTAATTAAAATAGTACATCTTAACGACATTAAAATAGAAAGGCTAAGTGACTATGAAACAGTCCAAGAAATTAGTAAAGATCGCCAACTACATCCAAAAAAATGCACATTCTTCATGCATGAATTGACTTTTCTAGGTCACAAATGTACTAATGAAGGTATTTTGCCAGATGACAAAAAATATGAAGTTATTGAAAAATACCCAGTCCCTACGGACGCTGATAGCGGAAGAAGATTCGATGTATTCTGCAACTACTACAGACGATTCATTAAAAACTTCGCCGTCTATTCACGGCACATAACCAGATTATGTAAAAAGAATGTTCCTTTCGAATGGACAATTGAATGCCAAAATGCATTCGATTACTTAAAACAAGCTCTAATGAAACCTACTTTACTAAAATACCATGATTTTAGCAAAGAAACTTGCATCATAACCGATGCCAGTAAATTAGCCTGCGGAGCAGTTTTAACCCAAACATATGGAGATAAACAATTGCCCGTAGCATATGCTTCTCGTTTATTTACAAAAGGAGAAATCAATAATAATACAACCGAACAAGAGTTGGGAGCAATACACTGGGCAATAACACATTTTCGACCATATATATGGTCAACATTTCAAAATCAAAACAGATCATAGACCATTGACATATTTGTTTTCAATGGTGAATCCAAGTTCAAAATTAACAAGAATGAGATTAGACTTAGAAGAGTATGACTTTACTGTAGAATATCTTAAGGGAAAAGACAATTTCGTTGCTGATGCATTATCACGAATCACAATAAAAGAATTCAAAGACATACAAATAAAAGTCCTGAAAGTCACTACCAGGCACCAAAGTAAACAGAAAAAATCCTGCGCAGGAAAAGATCAAGTAGATTTGCCTATGCAAACTCTTGACAACGCTTCTAAGCCCAACGTATATGAAGTACGAAACGTAGTGGCCTTGCTTATTTTAAATAATATATGTATTTTTTAACATGGAAGAAAAATTATAGCAAGAATTGATGTTAGCGATCTGTACACCAATGGAACATTTGACTTGGTCAGTTTTTCCAAAGGCTTGAAAAAGAAGCCGGTATACATGAAATCAGCCAACTCAAACTGGCACCGAGCGAAAAGATATTTGAATTAATTTCAATTGGATCTTTAAAAAATATGGGCAACAAAACATTAAAATCATTACGAGTAGCGCTACTCAAGCCGGTGACCACAATCAAAAATGAAAAAGATCAAGAAGCGATACTGTTTACATATCATGACGATCCAATACAAGGAGGTCATACTGGCATTTCAAAAACGCTAGCTAAAATAAAACGTCACTGCTACTGGAAAAATATGACACGTCATAAACCAAATATATACGTAGATGTCCTAAATGCCAAAAGTCGAAAACAACGACACACACAAAAACACCTCTGACCATTACATAAACGCCGGTAAATGCGTTCGACAGAGTGATAGTGGACACTATAGGTCCACTACCAAAATCCGAAAATGGACACGAATATGCAATTACAATGGTATGCGATTTAACAAAATATCTTGTAGCTACCAGTACCAAACAAATCCGCTAATACAGTTGCAAAAGCAATATTTGAATCTCTTATACTGAAGTTTGGTCAGATAAAGACGTTCATTTCGGACATGGGAACTGAATAGAAAAATTCTATTATTAATGACCTGTGCAATTACCTAAAGATAGACAATTTAGACAAACCACCAGATAGTTTGAACAGTAGAAAGAAGTCAGAGAACTTTCAACGAGTACATACGTTCTTATATATCAGTTGATAAGACTGATTGGGATGTATGGCTCCAATACTTTGTGTTCACACAAGAAGTGTATCCGACAGTCGCCATCCAACCGCCATGTAACTCCGGAACCAGTGCATGAAAATGAAATTCACCTCACTTACACTAATGCAATCTAATGTACTCTGAAAATACAGAACAGAAGAACAAATAACCTTCAAGCGAACAAACGTGTTTTTTTCAAACCTAACTAAGATTCGTAGTTTCATCTGGAAGCCCTGCGGACTCCCTACTACAACATTTGGTCCTTTCGAGATGGATACTTCTACAACATCTAGCATATCCAGTTCGCCCCAGCAAGCATTGCTGGATCAGCAATAAAATGTTCCAGGAACAGCTACAAATTCAAAGAAGATAGGTAGCAGTGCACATACCTCAAATCATCCATTGCCAAATTTCCGGCAATTCCAGTCCGATTTATTCATATTTGTGTGTCTGAACATATTTTTTCGCTTCACATTGTCCGTGGTTAAAGCGAGAGGCAATTGTATTTAAAAAACCAAAAAAAAACAACCCTCAAATAAGATATTGTTCGTGGCCATAAGGGCATCTAAAAAGTGACAGATATTAAAAGAAATAAAAGAGAAATGACTCCAAAAAAGGTCGCCATATTGGGGCCTGTACATATGTATATATATATATATACAAGTGCATACCCAAAAATATAACCGATCGCCATATTGATGTACGCAAGTACATCAAGACATATATGCACACATAGGCTTTCGCTTCGTTGAACAGCAAGTGTATGCGCTTCTCCATTCTAGACTTCACCCTATAACCACATACCTAAATATAAAAAAAAACACACTATTCTGATTGATATTTAGTTAATTAAAACTACACTGTGCAAATTCACCTGCATGTATACACACACACGCACATCATATTATATGTGTATCGTTTGTTATTTTTCCTCGACAGCAGCTTCAACATCAATTTATATATATTTTTTTACAAATTAATTGGCAAGTGCAAAAGGTAAACAAACATCAGAGTTGTAAAGTATCAAGATCGGTTTTCGATAAACTGATTCTGAGCCACTTTTATATTTTTGTATGTTAAAATACACACATATGCATTACTTTTTCTTAGTCTTATAAAAATTTATAAATCATAATTATAAGTTAATCGAATATCCGTGCGATTTTTCTTGAAATAAAAAATTATACAAATAATTCTATGTTAAAAAAAAAAATTTCCATTTAGCTGCGTTTAGAATAAACGTGCTTCTTCTTGAGCTCAACAATTAATAAGCAATAAGCATCAATTTTTTTGAGCGATCCGTTAATCCGTTTAATCCGAATTAATCCATTTCTCTGGTGTTTCAATAAAAAAATAATTAGATTTTTTCTCAAGTAAAAAAATAAGTAAGCATCAATTTAGTAAATTATTAGTAATATAATTAATTTAACAAAATTTTCCGATTTCGTTGGACTCAATAGTGCACACCATTTCGGTCCATTCCATTTTATTCTGATATCTCGATTCCATCGTTCCTGTGCCATTTCTTATTCCGTTTTCGCTCGGCTGATTCAAATTATTTGTATTTGATCACATCTCACCTGGTTATTACAATATTTGGCTCTGTGAAGAGCCAATCGGTGGTGATCAAAACAGCCACAAACGACTCACAGCACCGTCCGTTAAGGAGTCAAAGCGACCTTGAACCTTATCTAGAGCAATTTTCGGGAAACTCAAGGTCGAGAGTACCAGCACAACCGTCCGCAAGACTGTGAGTCCGATTCCAACAAGAGATATTACCCCAAAAATTACCCGTTCGACTACGCAAAAAATGTAGAAGTCAAGCGAAATGGCACTGAACGACTTCGTTTCTATAAATGACCGACTAGGCCAGTTTGAAATGAAGATCAATGACGCAGCGGACAGTGACGTGTCACTGTTCAGTCTACAAGTCCGAAGAGATCAGACTAAGACTTTATGGGAAAAGGTAGAACGCGAGTACGAGTTATGTTCCAAGGCTCTCAACCAAGGCGCTTGCAGCAGCAGTGACCTCGTGGCTATGCAAGCTAAATATGATTACTCGTACTCCGTTTACCAGCGATGTGCGGCTCCACTAAGTGAGAAAATAGAAAGAGCCACTGCCTTAAAAAGACAAGCTGAGCAACCCCCCTCCAACTTCTCCATGTCCAGGGGTTGCAGTCTCCCGCCATGCGACACTGAAGTTTTCACCTACGCTGGCCTACTTTCCGAGACTTGTTTACAGCGGTTTATATAAACAATCCAAGATTGACGCCGGTGGAAAAATTGTTCCATCTAAATTCCAAAACCAGCGGCGAAGCTATGGCAATTGTCTCCAAGTCCCCGCTCACGAATGACGGCTTTCAGTCAGCGTGGGCGAGCCTGACGGAGAGATTTGAGAATAAGCGACTATTAGTCAATAGTCAATTGAATATTCTTTTCAATCTCCCCTCAGCAACACAAGAGTCTGGAGCCGTCCTTAAAGAGCTTCAGGGCACAATCCAGGGGTGTTTAACGGCTCTCGACTTGTCCAGGGTGAGCACCGAAAATCGGGATTGTCTGCTTATTTTCTTGTGCTCCTCTTAATTGCCTAAGCTCACGCTGTCATTATGGGAACAATCGCTCCACGAAAAAGGCAGAGATACATCAATGGTCCGAGATGAATTCATTTCTGATCGACAGATATCGAACCTTGGAGGCGATAGGGGATGTACGACCTACCGCACATACGCTACTCCAGTCCAAACCCACAAGAAAAGAGTCCAACCACCTGAGAACCTTTGAGGCAACAGTGACTACAAAGTCACAACACTGCAAATTGTGTCAGAAGGAAAACCATCCCGTGCGTCTATGCCCACGTTTTCTACAAATGTCCGTACCCAAGAGAGTTTCCGTCATTAAGCAACAAAAGTTGCGCTTAAACTGCTTCTCCAGACAACACCAGTTGAATGACTGCACTAGCGCACATAGTTGTTTCACGTGCAAGGGACGTCACAACACGCTACTCCACCGTGACAGACCCCAGGGGCCCTCAGCTTCCACAACACCAATAGTTTTGAACCCTCCTTCGTCTATACAGTCCACTTCTACTTCGACCCAAGCTACTGTTCAAAACTACTTTTCCGCAAACTCACATGGTGTTCTCCTCGGCACGGCTGTCATCCAAGTGTGTCAATTGGGCACAAAGTATACAGCTCGGGCATTAATCGACTCTGGGTCTGAAGCGACCTTTAATGTCAGAGCGATTGTTCAAAAGGGTTAAACTTCCTTATCAACCAGTCGACGCACAGGTCTAAGGTTTGAATCTAGCTATTTCGGCTCAACCTCAAAAACTTTGTCATTTTAATATTGGCTCTCCGATAAAGTCCAGGGTTCATATTGAAACCTCGGCTTATGTTCTTCCAAAGCTAGCAGGCAATTTGCCATCCTACACCATCCCTCAAACTGCTTTGAAAGAACTTCCAAAATTACACTTAGCCGATCCCTCTTTATATAGGAGCTCACAGATAGACGTGCTTCTCGGCGCAATGGTTCGGATAACTTTTATCTACCACACCATGCTGTTCACAAGCCTGACAGCACCACGACCAAGCTCCGCGTAGTATTTAACGCCTCCCACCCGTCATCTAATGGTAAAAGTCTGAAATTTGTGCTACATGCAGGGCCCGTTCTGCAATCCGACTTAACCATTCAAATTCTCAAGATGGCGCTTCTTCCGATATGTCTTAAATGCCGGTATCACGCAAATGTATGGGGAGATACTTGTGCATCCCAAACACACGCCCTATCAGAGAATTCTGTTCCGAACAAAGGTCAACGAGCTTCGTGACTTTGAGCTCAACACAGTCATGTTTGGAGTTAACTATGCCCCCTTTTTGGCAATCCGGGTACTACATCAATTATCTGATGACGTTCGTTCGATCTATCTCTTAGCAAGTCACATTATCGCAAATAATATGTATGTCGACGATCTACTAGCGGGAGCCCATTCCAAATCAACGGCAGGTCAAACAATTGCAGAACTCCGCAAAGCCCTTGAATCTGCCGGGTTCCCCTTGCGAAAATGGACATCCAATGAAAAGGACTTGCTAAGAGCGATTCCCAAGGACCACTTGCTTCGCGCCGACTTCTTAGAGATCGAGGAGGCCTGTTCGGCAAGGACTTTCGGGATCAGATGGAAAGCTGACACCGATGAGTTCTTTTTCGCTCCATCCGAGCTAACAACCAAACAGTCCGTCTCTAAACGTGGTCCTTTCACAGATTGCCAATTTGTTGGATCCAGCAGGATGGCTGGGTCCAGTCATTATTCAGGCAAAAATATTCATGCAGGAGATCTGGCTCCAAGAACTAGGCTGGGATGATCCGCTACCTGAGAGTCTTCTCAGTAAGTGGAATTTATTTCTGCAAGAGTATCCGGGCCTCAGTGCGATTCGCATCCCTAGATGGGTTGAATTCCGCCCACAGGGGATTATTCAATACCACGGGTTTTGTGACGCTTCGCAGCGTGCATATGGGGCCGCCATTTACGTGCGCACTGAAATACAAGATCGCATCTCAGTACATCTCCTTACAGCGAAAACGAGGGTCGCTCCGGTCAAGACGGTATCCTTGCCACGACTAGAGCTGTGCGGAGCAGCACTTCTGTCCGAGTTATCCGCTGCACTCAGTCCCCAGCTACCTTCCGCTGGCGGCGTCTGGTTCTATTGGACAGATTCCACAATTGTGCTAGCTTGGCTTCATAAGCCACCATGCGCCTGGACTACCTTTGTAGCAAACAGAGTCGCAAAAATTACTCAGGCCACCGACTCCAATAAATGGTCCTATAAACGATCCGAGTACAATCCAGCGGACCTAGCGAGCAGAGGTGCCTCCACCACAGATGTGTGGCACGGGCCAGAATGGTTACCTACCTCAGAACCAATGGCCCATTCCTTCAGATCCCCTCCCAGATACGACAATAGAGCAACGTACGATTAAAGTAAACCTCGCAAACACGGCTCCCTCATTTTCTTTCCTTGAGCGCTTCTCCAAGTTCGATCGAGCCCTGCGAGTGTTAGCATACGATTTTCGCTCCCGTCAACTATTGAAATTGACAGCAACGAGATTTCTTATGCACAAGAAAGACTCATTCTCCTGACCCAGAGACAAGCATACTCGTCAGAGTACACTTGCTTGAGCACGAAGAAACAGCTCACTTCCAGCAAACTCCTCAATTTGAACCCCTTTCCAGATGGTAAGGGAATTAATCGAGCATGTGGTCGTGTAAGAGCGGCCGAATCACTCGGCTACGATGAGCGGCATCCAATAATACTGCCATACACATGTGCATATTCTCGTCTCTTGACCGCTTTCAGCCATCTTATATCCTTGCATGGAGGCAAGCAGCTCATGATGCGTTTAATACGATCACAGTACTGGATTCCCAAGCGCAAGGTGTTGGTCAAATCCACAATCCATTCCTACAAAATCTGCGTCATCCGAAAAAAGAAATTGCAAACGCAGCTCATGGGTGACTTGCCTGTGGAGAGAGTCACATTCTCTCGCCTCACACAGGAGTCGACTTTACAGGCCCCTTCGATGTTAAAAATTACACAGGTCGAGCCTGTCTTATTACAAAAGGCTACGTGTGCGTTTTCGTGTGCTTCAGCACCAAAGCCATCCACCTAGAAGCTACATCTGACCTGACCACAGAAAAATTCCTAGCGGCATTTGCGAGATTTGTGTCACGACGAGAGTGCCCAAGTCAAATGCATTCCGATAACGGCAAAACTTTCGTCGGAGCGGCCAAAGTCCTTTCGCGCGATTTTGTAGAAACGCTTGACTCAACTCCAGGCCACTTACAGTCTCCAGAAACTGTCCTGGCACTTCAACCCTGTAAGGAAGCTACTGGCCGGGGTATAATTCTCAGTCTTACCAGGTCTAGCGAGTTACAAGTTATTTATAATTTCGCTGGGAGAGAGGGCTTAAAGGGGGGGGGGGGGGGGGTGAGTATCCTGACCGAACCAAACCCAGATCTACCTCTACACACCTACACCTTCGGGCCGTGGCCTCGTACCATCTATGCTAGCGGGCCGTGGCCTCGCACCAACTACACTAGCGGGCCGTGGCCTCGCACCAACTACACTACCTAAACACTCTATCTCCCTGCCGGGCCGTGGCCTCGTACCATCTATGCTAGCGGGCCGTGGCCTCGCGCCAACTACACTAGCGGGCCGTGGCCTCGCACCAACTCCACTACCTAAACACTCTATCTTCTCTGCCGGGCCGTGGCCTCGTACCACTATGCTAGCGGGCCGTGGCCTCGCTCCAACTTCACTAGCGGGCCGTGGCCTCGCACCAACTCCACTACCTAAACGCCCAACCGGCAATGCCCACCCCGGAGCCACAATCTCGTACCGCATGCCCCTCGTTCGAGGTTAGGCCGAACCCCGGTTAGTTCCGATGTTAAGGTAAGCCGGGTTACCAGGAAACAGAGAATAATCCAATACTTTCTAGATAATTACAACGTTGGCATTTTATTCACTATTATGAATTCCGACCTTATCGTAAATCCTAAGCTAAACCCTGCCGCACTGTTTTCTGGAGCCCTAGCGCTCCACTATACCATCCATGATTTCGTTTATCTCGCGCAGCACTTCCACTCACCCTTAATGTTCAATCCAAAGTGCCGGCACGCTCGCCGGCAAGCCATGCGCTCGCTTCGGCTGCTCAACTTCGCCGCGAGCTTTCGCAACTTCGCCTCGGAGCTTTCGCTCTTCGCCGCCGAATTGAAGTTGCGCTCTCAAAGACGGTGTTGAGCAACCGATCGACAACGCACGGTTGCAGCGGCGGCCGGCGGTTAAATTCAAACTCATTCTTTAAATTAATTATAATATTCGCGGCTCCTTGCCTCATTACTCCTAACATCGAACTGCTTATAATACTGATGGCTCCTTGCCTCTTACTCCACTAAGATCTTAACCTAATACAATTAATACTTATAACTAAAGAAAATTAATACATTGTCCCGCCAGCGGCTCCTTGCCGTAGTTTGGCCAAAGGGATGACGGCTCCTTGCCGTGAAAACTGTGGGGTGGCTGGTCTCATTAGCCGCCTCACAACCCTCCTAGTGCACCGCATATGGGTGGCCAGTGGGAGGCAGGTGTAAAGAGTTTCAAAAATCTATTTTATAAGTCTCCATCGACCTCCAAATACACCTTCGAAGAGCTTTCCACGCTCCTATCCAAAGTTGAAGCATGCCTGAATTCAAGATCGATATCTCCAATGTCGGAAGATCCTACTGATCTCCTAGCTCTGACTCCCGGTCATTTTCTAGTCGGGGGTCCTCTACTTTCCGCCACAGAGCCAGAGATCAAGGAAAACGCCACGTCCATCATCAACCGATGGCAGTTCTGTCTCCGTTGGTATTTTAATATTACATAAAAAAAACAAATGGCAAACTCCAACGCGATACTTACAACGGGACGATCTAGTCATTATTAAAGAAGAAAATCTTCCAGTTAATGACTGGCGTCTAGGTCGAATCCAAACGACCTATCCAGGCGACGACCAAAGAGTCCGAGTGGTCGACGTGTTAATAGCCCGAGGTGTCCCAAGAGACCTATCTCTAAGCTGATCCTGCTACCGATAGAATTTAGTCTCCATTTTCCATCCAGAAGAATCTCCAGTAAAGACTAGAATCCTAGATCCATAGGTCTGCGGACCATCTGTATAAAGCCGCATGAGTAATGTCTATTATATTTTTTTTAACCTTCTTCACGTAACAGAACGATGTCTCCACGCCAACAACAAGGCCAATCCAAGAGCCGACCGGCAACGAAATCGTTCCGATGCCGAGTATGCCGAGGAGTCCACGCGCTCAAAAGTGCCAGAGGTTCATGCGGCTGTCTCCAGAGAAGAGACTCCGAGCAGTTCTGATTAACAAATACTGCCCAAACTGCCTGGCTCACCAACATTCCGGGGAGTCCTGTCGGCGCAAGGACAAGTGCCGCAAGTGCCAGGGCGACCATCACACCTTGCTTCATTTCCAAGAAGCGCGTCGCATGCCATCGCGATCTCCAGAGCGATCCCAGACAATGCGCAGCACCAAGGCCCAAGAGCGACGCGCCACGCCGCCTTCATCCGCTGGTTCCATCTCCCTGTCGACTTTGACGGAACACAAGAGGACAACCGTCCTCCCGAGAGTACTCATCCTACTTGGAAACGGCAAGGCGACCCGCGACACTCGGGCACTTTTAGACCCGTGCTGTCCGGTAAGTCTTATCGACGCATCCTTGGCAAAGGCCTCCGGGCTATCCGTCACCCGCGTAGGTAAAGACAACGCTTGATCGGCCATCATACGTTCCAGGACGTCCAGCTTCCAGCGAGAGGTCATCCTGCAGGTGTTGCCAAATCTTCAGTACCGAACTCCATCGAAGCTCGTCAGCGAGAAACTGAATGAGCCCTTCAACAACGTCCGGTTGGCAGACATCGCTGGTTCCAGCCGGAAATTTCCAATCTGGTGTTGGGCTTCTCCAAGGCGTCCTGCCGAGCCATGGCGGCGCACTCGCCCAAAACACGGTCTTCGGGTGGATACTGTCCGGCTCTTGCGCTCACCAGTAGGAACAGAGCCACCTCCCTCTCCCCTTTTCTTTTTGCAATTTTGCAAGGCGGGCGGCATGTTCACACAAGAAGTGTATCCGACAGTCGCCATCCAACCGCCATGTAACTCCGGAACCAGTACATGAAAATGAAATTCACCTCACTTACACTAATACAATGTAATGTACTCTGAAAACAGAACAGAACAGAAGAAAAAATAACCTTCAAGTGAACAAACGTGTTTTTTTTTCAAACCAACTAGGAAAATTTGTGCAGAGCAGAAACGCTCCCCCAACGAAACAACCATTCGTAAAGTTCATATGGAAGCCCTGCGGACGCCCTACTACAACACTTTGTTTACTGTTTCAACACGACCCCCTCTATGGCACATAACTACTGTCCATATGAGTTAGTTTTCAGCAAACAAAGTAATTTGCCACCTTATTTTAATTCAGTAAGTAAAATAAGTCCATTTATAATATAGAAGACTATGCTAAAGAAAGTAAATATAGATTAGAAGTAGCATATAATGGAGCAAGAGTAATAATCGAAGAAAATAAAAGAATGAATAAACAGTTATACGATTCAAAAGTAAATGACATAGGAATATCAATAGGAGATAAGGTCTTACTAAGAAACGAAACAGGTCATAAGCTAGATTTTAATTATATTGGACCATATAAGGTCACTGGTATTGAGGATAGAGATAATATAGTAATATCAGATACTAAAAATAAAAAACAAAAAGTACATAAGGATAGGTTAAAAAATTTTAATACATAATCATTTTTGTAGTATGGCCATACAAACACAACAAAAAAAAAAAAAAAAACAAAAAAAAAATTATATATATGTCGGAACAGAGAAATCACTTTCCTCACAATTAGGCATACTGGCAGCACAGCAAGTCCCGAGTGTCGTTAAAGTCACAAAAAAAATTATATTTTTAGGAGCGAGCACGTCTGTTCTCTATGACTTCCACTTTTTGAATGAATAATTTTCATCGTCCTCGAGCATACTACTCATGCTCTTGTCATTCTATATTCTTCTCTGACTTTTAGTACTGTAAGTGAACATTCAACACTATAGCAAACTGAACGTTATACAACACACTCGTGCCATGCTCGGCAGAGACTATCTTTTTTGTCTCACACCATGCTTTCAGTAGCAACCCCAATACAAGTAGGACAGTTATGTTAAATAGCAGTACCTTCTGTCAAATTCTCTGATTCTTACTAACACTTAATCGTTAGCATTCAAAAATAATACTCACAATAATTTGTTGGATACACGACACGGCCTTCCTGACATTTCACACGTCCTCGTGTGTACATTTCGCTTAGATCATGCCATAGTCAAAATTGTTGGGTAAAATTTATTAGTCATTACTTTACTTTAAGAATAGCTTTACAAACAGCAGTATGATCGGTCATTGTAGGTTTTATTTTTTTTTTGTTGTTGTTGTTCTGTCATCACACGTCTATAGGCTCTTGCTGCCCAGCAACGATAACATGGAGCGGATCCATACAGGTCTTTCAACCTCTGACCCCCGCCATAATATCACCCGCTTCAGCACGCCATGATCGAGCACTTGTGCACGGCGTGAGTATTATGGTGCGGTCTTAGCCATCGTGTATGAGCCCAACCGCACTCTCTCTTAGTGCCACAGTGTCTTGAGCAATGTCCTCAACATTGTCACACTCATCATCTCTCAAATCTATCAACTCCTCCGACACATTGTTGCTTGGAAAAGCTCGCAAATACTCATGCGCATACTTAAACGTGCGCTTACTCGTCAATGACTTGAATAAATATCTGTCTCCATCAAGTATTTCAATTATCTCAAAAGGTCCGTTAAACTTGGGATCTAACTTCGTTTGATTTCGTTCTTCCCTCTTGAGTAGGACATGATCACCAAGCTTATGTTTTACAATCTTTGCTTTATTTTTATCAAACCTAGCCTTATCATATTTAGCGTTATTCACCATGTTATCTTTCGCTTGTGCTCTTATTAAATCTTTATCAATTGTTTTTTCATCTGATATTGTTATCATTCCTAACGGCCTTGCCTCTTTACCGATTAGCAATTCTAACGGACAATATTTCGTTACACGATTTGTCGTGCAATTTATTGCCAGCTGTATGTCATTTAAAGCGTCTTGCCAGGATCGCTGACTACTCTCAACCGCTGCGAGCATGCTCTTCAAGGTGCTCATGACACGCTCTACTTGGCCGTTTGCTCGACTGGCGCCCGTCGCAATCAGGTGTAAACCTATCTTCTGCGAAGAACAAAATTCCCTAAACCTTGTGCTAGCAAGACATCTAGCCTGATCAGCTATGATGCGTGCCGGCACTCCGAATAGTGCAACAGTTTCTTTGACTGCCTTAATGCAGTTTTCCGTATTAGGGTTCAGCGTATGTTGAAGGTGAACAAATTTTGTGAACGCATCAACTTGAACTATGATGTACTCTTTTAAGTCGTTTTTGCCACTTAATTTTCCGGTTATATCAATATGCACAGTGTGCCAGGGTATGTCATCTTTAGGAATCGGGTGCATTTCTATATGTGGCTTACCATATGGTGGTTTTGACACTCTACAGATAATGCAATTTTCTACAAACTTTTTCACATACTTAGACATCTTCTCGAACCAGTAGTTGGCATACATTTTGTCTAGAGTTTTCTTCCACCCTAAATGCATTATGGTTTCGTGAACATTGTTAATGACTGACCATCTAAAGGCTCTAGGTATTACAGGCAAACATTTTGTGCTGCCATTTCTTTGAATCCTTCGATATAATACTCCTGCTCTCAATTCGTACGACGCTGAGATAGCTTCTCCCAATTTCGCAATTTTAAGGTTATGGAAGCAATGTCAGAATCTCGTTGCTGTTCGGCTAGAAGCCAATCGTCGGTTATCTCAGCTAGGTTTATGCGCATTTCAACCGTTTTCGCTGAGGACTTATAATCAGTAGGCAACGGATTGCGCGAGAAAAAATCAGCATGTAACTGCGTTCTCCCTTCCTGTATTCAATGCTGAAATCAAATGATTGCAGATATGCCCACCATCGATGTACCCTTGGGGTAAGGTCAATTTTTTTGATACTGGCTTTCAGGGAGTTGCAATCTGTATGCAGAATAAATTTTTGACCATGTAAATAATGGCGGAAGTGTCTTACTGCGTTGTAAACTGCGAGGGTCTCAAGCTCGTATGAATGATATTTTGCTTCAGCCATTGTCGTACATTTGCTGTAATATTCAATGACTCTGGGTCTATTTTCTATCTTGGGCATTAAAATAGTACCATATCCAATAGAACTTGCGTCTGTATGTAGTTCAATTGGCTTTAGTGGATCGAAAATTGTCAAAACGGAGTCATTAGTCAAAATTGATACTATTTTTGACGAATTTCCTCAAATTCCGGCTTCCAGACAAATTTATTATTTTTGTAGGTGAGATTATATAAAGCTTTCATTTGCTCAGAAAATTTTGGTACGAATTGCCTAAAATACGAGGCTAGGCCTATGAATTGTCGCACCTGTGTTACTGACTGCGGTGACGGCAATTCGGCCAACGCTTGTATCTTGCGTGGATTTGGTCGAATTTGACCCGCTTCAACCAAGTATCCTAAATATTCTATGCTTGTTTTCAAGAACGAGCATTTTGTAATATTAAATGAGAATCCAGCTCTACACAAGTTTTCCAAGACCGTTTGTAGCCTTTCAAGTGCCTCTTCCTTTGTCTTCGCTAGAATTTACACGTCATCTATATAGACGATAGCATACGTTTGAGCCAAATCACCCAATGCTCTCACGATTGCGCGCTGAAAAATCGAGGAAGCATTTTTTAATCCAAAAGGCATGGCCAAAAATTCATACTTTCCTTCTGGCGTGACAAAAGCAGTGCGCTCGATAGAGTCTGGCTGTATAAACTGGAGAAATATTTACCTTCACTCAGTCTATTAATTTGATCAGAAATCAAAGGCAGCGGATATTTGTCAGCGACCGTATTAGCATTCAGTTCCCGATAATCGACACATAGTCGATCGGTTCCATTTTTCTTTCTTACCATCAGCATTGGGCTTGCAAATGGGGAGCAACTAGGACGTATAACGTTTGCGTCTAACAATTCTTTTACTTTATTTCGCACGACTTCTGTTTCTTCTATGCTTAACCTATACGGACGCCTTTGTACAGTTTTATTTGGGTCAAGCAGGCGGATTTCAAGTTCACCCGTGGTCACTCGCGTTTGAGGAATACCCTCAATAAATTTATCAGCATAGTTTTGCAATAATTCTAGCAGACGATTGTTATCAGTGTTGCTTAATGCTCTATCATTATTCAAATGCTCTACGTAACTTATATCTGGTACTTTTATTAGTACATCAACAGTTTTGGTTTTTTTACATTTCAAATTTGTCGGCCTCGATGGAGACTCCAAAGCCTAATCCGAGTACATCACGGCCTATCAATACACCGTATTTCAAAAACTTATCCATTATTACATGAAATAATATTTCTAAGGAGTACTGATCAATTTTGACAGTAGCCAAGATTTGCATGGTGCTATCACAGGATTTTCTCCAATACCCCTCAAAACTATCAAATTATTAATTCTTTTTCCGGAAAATTTCTCGGCACAACTCTCTCTGATGAGCGTACATTCAGCTCCAGAGTGAAAACAAAATGGAACGGGCTCACCAAATTAACGCAGGATTCCTCTTGGCTCGGACACACAACAGATGTTTATACGATTCTCATGTGATCCAACACCGCTCGTAGAAACTCCTTTCGTACATGAAGACGCAATGTGGCCAGCATCGCCACATTTGAAGCAGGTAAGGCAGATCGAACTTTAGGTAATACTGAGTTTTTTGACACGTTGCCTTCTTCATACTTCCTCTTGCGACATTCGACCATTTTGTGTCCGAGGTTTCCACAATGATGACATTTAATGCCATGTGTTTTCGATCTCTTGCGATCTGGTTCGATTGGGATATTTGGCTGCAGACCTCCATTTCACCTTCCATAAGCATAGGCCTTCAGATGCTGTTGCATCTCGTCTTGACTTTTAATATTAGTCGTATATAACATACGTTGCAGACTTTTGTCGATTTTCGATGTATGTGCCAAAACAACTGAGACTGCAATTTCCTCCATGTTAAAAATGTTCATTAAAGTTGCCGCCGATGTTTGCATTGCCACGAAACGTTGCAAAAACAATTCCTTAAAATTTTGCCACTTCATTCCAGTATAGCATATTTGAGAAAGCCAGGGCGAGGCGCTTCCTTCTAGGGAGCCGCTGAGGGTCATCACCAGTGTACTGCCCTCAATAGGATTATCGTCAAGTATTATGTCCACAGTTTTGCACCAGGCATTTGCATCTGCGCATGCAATGTCCGGGTTGAACTTTGGCAATGAGATGCTCTTCTTTGTTGAGGACGCTGAATTTGACATCTGCATTGCTCTTAATATCTCGAGAAATTTTCGGTTTTGAGATTCCAGAAGCTGACGCCACGAATCGTCAGAATTGCCTCGTGAAGGGGCATCGCCTGATCCCACTTCTGATGTCGGAACAGAGAAATCACTTTCTTCACAATTAGGCATACTGGCAGCACAGCAAGTCCCGAGTGTCGTTAAAGTCACAAAAAAAATTATATTTTTAGGAGCGAGCACGTCTGTTCTCTATGACTTTCCCTTTTTGAATGAATAATTTTCATCGTCCTCGAGCATACTACTCATGCTCTTGTCATTCTATATTCTTCTCTGACTTTTAGTACTGTAAGTGAACATTCAACACTATAGCAAACTGAACGTTATACAACACACTCGTGCCATGCTCGGCAGAGACTATCTTTTTTGTCTCACACCATGCTTTCAGTAGCAACCCTAATACAAGTAGGACAGTTATGTTAAATAGCAGTACCTTCTGTCAAATTCTCTGATTCTTACTAACACTTAATCGTTAGCATTCAAAAATAATACTCACAATAATTTGTTGGAGTTGCAACCATGGTAGTCCTAGATACTACCATCAAAAGTTGATAGGGCAGACATTTGAAAGATCTGTCGTCGGTACAAGACCATACGATCTGCATGTTATCTAGAGTTCAACCAATATAACGATCTTGCGATCGCTTGGTTTTAGCCTAATAAAAGCACACGTTCCAAAAGGTCCGTGTTTTAATTGCATGTATTAGCTCTAGAATTACCACAGTTATCCAAGTAACTGTTAACGATCTAAGGAACCATAACTGATATAATGAGCCTTTTGCGGTTTCACTGTTAATTCGTGTGTACTTAGACATGCATGGCTTAATCTTTGAGACAAGCATATAACTACTGGCAGGATCAACCAGAATAATGTTTTTTTAAATTTATATGTACAAAATATACATACATATTTATACAAAATGTATTTACATGACAACTTAATATATTTTTGAATAAAAAATATACTATAGATATTAATGTAAAATAAAAACGAATATGGCCATTATTACATAGCATTTCATGTTCGTTAATTTACGTTTCACATTTTTTTAAAAATTAACTACATATTATATCTATATGAATATATATAATTCGTTCAAAAATATCTTTATAGGTACACTTACTTAATATATATTTTATCACACGTTGTTTAATACCAAAATGGAATAAACATTTTTATTTTGATTACAAACTTGATAATTTATTTATATGTACATGCGACAAATATATATTAAGTAAAACAAATCACATACTAAATTACATAGTATGTAAAATGTTAAAGTTTCATTCATAACAAATATTTATATAATAATAACAAAACTTTTTGAAACTTTTTTTTCCAACATAATAATCGTCCATACATCTGTATGAATCGAATTTACATTGGATGCAAATGTTAAATTTTACGATAAAAGGAAACCCATTTGTTTACACGATGTAGTAATAAATTAAATTATTACAAACAACATATTTTGGCTTGAAATTTCACAATTATCTTTTTCTTAATATCGTAGCCAAATGTTATACAACATAACAAATAACGATATCATAACTCAGAAAACGAGTATATGACAAACTTTTAAAATTATATGCTTTCAGCATATAATGTGATGAGCACACACTGCTCACCATGAATAGGTTTAAGTCGCGATCGAACACTCGTTGAGTAAAGACGTGCCTGCGGACCGCTTCGAAGCATTCCAAATTCACAGGAAACATAAACAACAGTTACTTGCGGCGAAATTATCAGGCCAGCTGCGCTCTGATTGGTCGCTGCAACCGTTACTGCGCTCTGTCAGCTTGCGTGCCGTGCGCAAATAACGGCGCACTAATACTTACACACGCACACGCTTGTGCGCGTTATTTCAACACACACACGACAATAAGAATAAAACAACAAACAACAACACAGACAAGCACTCGCTGCTTAAGCTCGCCAGACGGGCAGCTTGCTTGCTCCCGCTCCCCCGTACCCCTCACCATCAAGATGGACAAGATGGACTGGCAAGCCGAGCCACGTGCTATACAGCCCATCAAAACCAACAGCACCAAGAGAAAGAAGACCAACACCACAGCTAGCAATCCTGACTCTGAGAATTCGAGCTGCACTAGCGAACCTGGAGAAATAAGGAGGAAGCCCGCGCGCAAGCAGCGCAAACAGCCTTCCAGCGTACACCTACCAGACGGACCAAGCACCAGCAAAGCTGCCAGAGAAAATCTAAGAAGCAACAGATTCGCTGCACTCTCTACAGATGACGACGACGAAGAATCTTCGGCCAGCGATGACTCCAATGAAGTCATAGGACTAGCTAAAGGCCAACCAAATAAGGAGCTTGCTAAAGAAGCTAAGACGATCAAGCCACCACCGATTTTTATTCCAGACGTGACCAATATCAAAGCGCTTACCAATGCCATAACTGGCGCCCTTGGCAAAGCAGTAGAAGTTACATATAAAGCCACTAAAAACAACAACATTAGAGTAATGACGCAAGATAAAGCTAGCTTCACTGCACTTAAGGCATTTCTGAATGAGAATAACAAACGGTACCACACCTTTCAGCCCAGAGACGAAAGGGCCTACCGGATAGTGGTTAAAGGCCTGCACCACTCCACGGAGCTGGACGAGATCAAGGAAGGTTTAAGCAACTACGGGCACGAAGTAAGAGACCTGTATAACCTCACACAAAAAAGCACGAAAAAACCCCTAAACATATTCTTCGTAAATCTCGAGCCGGCGAAAAATAACAAAGAGGCATACAAAATCAAAAGGCTTTGCTGCTCTGTGGTTACAGTCGAGCCCCCGTTGAAATTTAACGATGTCCCCCAATGCTATCGCTGCCAAGGATACGGGCACACTCAAAGATACTGCCACCTGGAACATAGATGTGTGAAATGTGGAGGCGGACACTCCACGTCGGAATGCTCAAAGAAGAGCAGTGACCCGGCGTTCTGCCTGCACTGCCAGGGTCCCCATGTGGCCTCCTATAAAGGATGCCCAGCCTATAAGAAGGCAAAGAGCCTCTTAACGGTAAACAGACAGACAGCTCCAAGAGATGGACCTCCCCTAAACTCCAGCAAAGTGAATGCCAACATTAGCTTTGCTAAGGCTGCAAAGAGCACCTACGAGGCAAATCAAGCTCCCTGCCCGGATTCACAGCCGGACAATCAACTTAATGCGATAGTGACACGGCTAGAGGTCATGTTTGAAAAAATGATGGATAAAATACTAGGTCAAATGACACAGATGCTGGAAACTGTTTGCTCCACATTATGCAAGAAGGTTTAGAGATCACGATCTGGAATGCTAACGGCCTGTGCAAAAACAGGCCTGAGGTTGAGCTTTACTGCAAGACCAACAACACCGAAATACTTATCATATCTGAAACCCATTTTTCTGAAAGATCTTACTTCCGCCTGCGAGGCTACGACCTGATCTCAGCCAATCACCCCAACGGAAGAGCCCGCGGCGGAGCTGCCATTCTGATTCGTAGCAACATAAGGTATGAGATCCTGCCACCTATTCTAGAGGAGTGGATCCAATGCGCAAAAATAAGAGTGAGTACCACGCTGGGAGACGTCACAATAGCCGCTGCCTACTGCCCCCCCAAGCACAATGCTAGGGACGAAGAATTCGGGACGTTAATGGACAGCCTCGGCACAAGGTTTCTAATAGGCGGAGACTTCAACGCCAAGCACACCTGGTGGGGCTCCAGAACCAACAACCCTAAAGGCTACGCGCTGTTCAGGCAAACCCGTTTAAGAAACCTCGACTGCCACAGTACAGGCGCTCCTACATACTGGCCTACAGACCCATATAAAGTGCCTGACGTCCTGGACATCGCGATAACTCGTGGTTTGGACACTGGCAGAATCCACGTCAGAGAAGTAGAGGACCTACTATCTGATCACAGCGCCATTGCCATCTCTATATTCGCTGCAGCCATGCGGAAGTCTGCCCGCAAGAAGCTTATATATAAAGCCACTGATATTGGCAAATATCAAACCTGGCTGGACAACTGCACGAATCCCAGCCCCCCACTGAATAGCCCGGAGGACATCGAAGCGGCAGTCACAGAGCTAACAACTCATATCCACAATGCAGCGTCACATGCGGCGCCAACACTCTCAAACCGGCCCAGAGTTGAGAATAGAGACGTTCACCTCTGGTCACCACAAGTGGCCGAGCTGCTTGCTGAAAAAAGGCGTCTGAGGCGGGTCTGGTTCCTGTCCAGGAACCCGAGGGACAAGACAGTCCTAAACAGAATCACCAAGAAACTGAAAGAGACACTCAAAATACTGAGAAAGGATGCCCTAGATAGTTTTCTCACGCAGCTTGCCCCTGACGATCCACAACATAATCTGTGGCAAGTAACCAAGCACATCAAAAGGCCACAGAAAAGAATCAACCCAGTAAGAAAAACTGATGGCAGTTGGTGTAGAACGGAAACTGACAGAGCGGATGCTTTTGCCGAGCACTTAGAAACTGTCTTCACCCCTTTCAGTAGGTGCACGCCAGACGAAGCAGCCGAAACTGCACACCAGCTAACTATACCGCCCGAAGGAACCGAAGCGATTCCCCCGGTACATGAAGAGGAGATAGCAGAATACATTACTGCGCTAAACAACAAAAAAGCCCCAGGCGATGATGGTATCAATGCAATGGCATTAAAGCTACTACCGCAAAGAAGCATCTCGTTCATCACCAAAATATATAACAGATGCATGGAAATCGGCTACTTCCCAGCGCAGTGGAAAAGTGCGCAAGTAGTAATGATACCTAAGCCTGGTAAACCTGAAGCTAATCTAGCCTCCTATCGCCCGATTAGCTTACTGCCAGCGCTCTCCAAGATACTAGAAAGAGTATTTTTGAGTAGAGTTTTGCCAGTACTGGACGAGGCCGGTCTGATCCCGGACCACCAGTTTGGCTTCAGGCGCTCTCACGGAACCCCGGAACAATGCCACAGAGTGGTTCAAACTATCCTCGACGCATTTGAGGAGAAAAAATATTGCTACGCCGTATTCCTCGATGTCAAACAAGCCTTTGACAGAGTTTGGCACCCTGGACTCCTGCAAAAGCTCAAGGGTAACCTTCCACACGCCTACTTCTTGTTTCTGGCTTCATATCTGGAGAACCGAACATTCCGAGTCAAATGTGGGGAAACAGTGTCCAACACCAAACACATCCATGCTGGCGTCCCTCAAGGCAGTGTACTGGGTCCGCTGCTCTATAACGTGTACACAGCTGACTTGCCCGTCACTGGGAACCCAAACGTGCGCGTGGCCACGTACGCCGACGACACGGCATTTCTCACCATCTCGGAATCACCTGGCGAAGCTAGCTCACTGATGCAGATGCAACTGAACCTCGCCAACGACTGGCAAAAGCGGTGGAATATTACAGTCAATGGCGACAAGTCAACTGCGACCACCTTTGCACTCCGCTCGGGTAACTGTCCACCAGTTCAACTAGACGGAGTCACAATACCAGAAGAACCCACTCCCAAATATCTTGGAATAACGCTAGACAGGAAACTCACCTGGAGAGCACACTTAATAAAAAAGCGAAACCAGTGTGAGCTGCGGCTAAAAGCCTACTACTGGCTTATGGGCAGGAGATCAAGGCTTTCCACCTCCTCCAAGATTCTGACATACAAGGCGATCATCAGACCAATCTGGACCTATGGAATCCAGCTCTGGGGTACAGCCTGCAGGTCCAATATCCGGATCATTCAAACATTTGAAAACAAAGCACTACGCATCGCTACAAACGCACACATATATCATGATAACGCCACCATTCACGATGTTCTCAAGTTCCCCTGGGTAAAAGACGAGATTGCCAAAAGCAGCAGACGATATATCCAGCGATTACACAACCATCCAAACACACTAGCCATTTGTCTGCTAGACAACAGCCAACAAAGAAGAAGACTCTGCAGAGCCCACCCACTGGATCTCCCATGGGACAATATAGCCACTTGACCTTCCGTCCTGGAATAACATAGCCATTTAACTTGCTCTAAGAATAACACCTAAACTAAGATCAATACATGAAATACACATAAGCTAAGTTTATAAATATACAATTTAATGGTTGTCCACGAAGGATAGTATTAAATCAATAAACACTCCCGTTCAAAAAAAAAAAAAAAAAAAAATGAATAGGTTTTTTGACACATAATCTATAATGACGATATTTTTTCCAAATGCAACCATTCACCTTATCTTCATCATGTACTAATTTAATAATACATTTATATAACTTCATTATTCTTTTTATTTAAACATAATTGACTTATGCCGGCAAGGCAACACTCCACAGTCATATGAATTTGCCGTATATAAAAATTTTCATATGACATGCCTTGCGCGACACCACTCCTTATATAGGTTTTTTGACACATAATCTATAATGACGATATTTTTTCCAAATACAACCATTCACCTTATCTTCATCATGTACTAATTTAATAATACATTTATATAACTTCATTATTCTTTTTATTTAAACATAATTGACTTATGCCGGCAAGGCAACACTCCACAGTCATATGAATTTGCCGTATATAAAAATTTTCATATGACATGCCTTGCGCGACACCACTCCTTATATAGGTTTTTTGACACATAATCTATAATGACGATATTTTTTCCAAATACAACCATTCACCTTATCTTCATCATGTACTAATTTAATAATACATTTATATAACTTCATTATTCTTTTTATTTAAACATAATTGACTTATGCCGGCAAGGCAACACTCCACAGTCATATGAATTTGCCGTATATACAAATTTTCATATGACATGCCTTGCGCGACACCACTCCTTATATAGGTTTTTTGACACATAATCTATAATGACGATATTTTTTCCAAATACAACCATTCACCTTATCTTCATCATGTACTAATTTAATAATACATTTATATAACTTCATTATTCTTTTTATTTAAACATAATTGACTTATGCCGGCAAGGCAACACTCCACAGTCATATGAATTTGCCGTATATAAAAATTTTCATATGACATGCCTTGCGCGACACCACTCCTTATATAGGTTTTTTGACACATAATCTATAATGACGATATTTTTTCCAAATACAACCATTCACCTTATCTTCATCATGTACTAATTTAATAATACATTTATATAACTTCATTATTCTTTTTATTTAAACATAAATGACTTATGCCGGCAAGGCAACACTCCACAGTCATATGAATTTGCCGAATATACAATTTTTCATATGACATGCCTTGCGCGACACCACTCCTTATATAGGTTTTTTGACACATAATCTATAATGACTTCATTATTCTTTTTATTTTAACATAATTGACTTATGCCGGCAAGGCAACACTCCACAGTCATATGAATTTGCCGTATATAAAAATTTTCATATGACATGCCTTGCGCGACACCACCCCTTATATAGGTTTTTTGACACATAATCTATAATGACTTCATTATTCTTTTTATTTAAACATAATTGACTTATGCCGGCAAGGCAACACTCCACAGTCATATGAATTTGCCGTATATAAAAATTTTCATATGACATGCCTTGCGCGACACCACCCCTTATATAGGTTTTTTGACACATAATCTATAATGACGATATTTTTTCCAAATGCAACCATTCACCTTGTCTTTATCATGTACTAATTTAATAATACATTTATATAACTTCATTATTCTTTTTATTTAAACATAATTGACTTATGCCGGCAAGGCAACACTCCACAGTCATATGAATTTGCCGTATATACAATTTTTCATATGACATGCCTTGCGCGACACCACTCCTTATATAGGTTTTTTGACACATAATCTATAATGACTTCATTATTCTTTTTATTTAAACATAATTGACTTATGCCGGCAAGGCAACACTCCACAGTCATATGAATTTGCCGTATATAAAAATTTTCATATGACATGCCTTGCGCGACACCACCCCTTATATAGGTTTTTTGACACATAATCTATAATGACGATATTTTTTCCAAATGCAACCATTCACCTTGTCTTTTTCATGTTCTAATTTAATAATAAATTCATATAACTTTAATATAATATAAATTGATTGATATCATATATATAATGATTAATATCATTTATAATATTTATATGTATATATTAATCATATATCAATAATCATATATAAAATATCAAAATTTCATAAACACAACTATTATCCAATGTGAAATTAAGTGTGGTGTATCTAAATATATTTTAGAAATGTCATCGTTATTATATAATTATCATATATAGTTCAATGTTGTTTTACATACAATTTAATAATGTATGTTTTTAAGAATAGTATTCAATTTTTGTATTATATTTAGATAATGTTATGTTTTTTCCTCAATAATAATAAATTAAAGGTTTAATTAGGGTATCATCATGTATACATATTTTTCATATATTCCATCCGTCAATTCCATATTTTCATATATATATATCAATATTGCCTTAAGTATTGTATATATATATATTTATGTTCAATGCTTTCCTCAATAATAATTGAAAGTTTTATATTGGTATTGTGTATATATATTGTTCATATATTCCATCCGTCAATTCCATATTTTCATATATATATCAATATTGCCGTAAGTATTGTATATATATATATTGTTCATTGTTCAATGCTTTCCTCAATAATAATTGAAGGTTTAATTTTGGTATTGTGTGTATATATTTATCATATATTCCATCCGTCAATTCCATATTTTCATATATATATCAATATTGCCTTAAGTATTGTATATATATATATATTTGTTCAATGTTCAATGCTTTCCTCAATAATAATTGAAGGTTTAATTTTGGTATTGTGTATATATATTTTTCATATATTCCATCCGTCAATTCCATATTTTCATATATATATCAATATTGCCGTAAGTATTGTATTGTATTGTATATATATATGTTCAATGCTTTCCTCAATAATAATTGAAGGTTTAATTTTGGTATTGTGTGTATATATTTATCATATATTCCATCCGTCAATTCCATATTTTCATATATATATCAATATTGACTTAAGTATTGTATACATATATATATATATATATTTATATATATATATATATATATATATATTGTTCAATGTTCAAATGCTTTCCTCAATAATAGTTGAAGGTTTAATTTTGGTATTGTGTATATATATTTTTCATATATTCCATCCGTCAATTCCATATTTTCATATATATATCAATATTGCCGTAAGTATTGTATATATATATATATATGTTCAATGCTTTCCTCAATAATAATTGAAGGTTTAATTTTGGTATTGTGTGTATATATTTATCATATATTCCATCCGTCAATTCCATGTTTTCATATATATATCAATATTGCCTTAAGTATTGTATATATATATATTGTTCAATGTTCAATGCTTTCCTCAATAACAATTGAAGGTTTTATAATGGTATTGTGTATATATATTATTCATATATTCCATCCGTCAATTCCATATTTTCATATATATATCAATATTGCCGTAAGCATTGTATATATATATATATTGTTCAATGCTTTCCTCAATAATAATTGAAGGTTTAATTTTGGTATTGTGTGTATATATTTATCATATATTCCATCCGTCAAATCCATGTTTTCATATATATATATATCAATATTGCCTTAAGTATTGTATATATATATATTGTTCAATGTTCAATGCTTTCCTCAATAATAATTGAAGGTTTTATAATGGTATTGTGTATATATATTGTTCATATATTCCATCCGTCAATTCCATATTTTCATATATATATCAATATTGCCGTAAGCATTGTATATATATATATTATTGTTCAATGCTTTCCTCAATAATAATTGAAGGTTTAATTTTGGTATTGTGTGTATATATTTATCATATATTCCATCCGTCAATTCCATGTTTTCATATATATATCAATATTGCCTTAAGTATTGTATACATATATATATTTTGTTCAATGTTCAAATGCTGTCCTCAATAATAGTTGAAGGTTTAATTTTGGTATTGTGTATATATATTTTTCATATATTCCATCCGTCAATTCCATATTTTCATATATATATCAATATTGCCTTAAGTATTGTATATAAATATATTGTTCATTGTTCAATGCTTTCCTCAATAATAATTGAAGGTTTAATTTTGGTATTGTGTATATATATTTTTCATATATTCCATCCGTTAATTCCATATTTTCATATATATATCAATATTGCCTTAAGTATTGTATATAAATACTTATCCCTTTTTTTTTTTTTTTATATATATATATATATATATACTAGCTGCTTTTACCCGGATCTTAAAAGTTGCCAAATATTTCTGATAAGATTGATTATTTCGCCTTCTCACATTTAGCTCACTCCAAACACAATTGTGCATCTCAAAACAAACTTACTAATGTAACTCGAAGTTTCACGACCATAACTATATTTTAGAACTAATTATCTGATGTTACCCGGAGTTTCGCTGTCAAAACGTTCTTTACGATCTAAAAAGTTGCCAAATATTTCTAATAAGATTGATTATTTCGCCTTCTCACATTTAGCTCACTCCAAACACAATTGTGCTGGGGCTACCCAGAGGACACTTGGTCTGTTTTAAGAGACCGGAAGTATGTGAGTTGCTAGAATCGCTCGAAAATAAAATAATTTTACTTCAATACTCGAGACGATTCCATCCTCCATCCCCCCACATATAATTAATTTATCTTAATGGGCATAAAAGTTCCCTTTACTTTTTAGAACTTCTATATTAGAAAAAAGATTATTCTAAAACTATTTTAAAGACAATCTGTCCCTTCTTTAAAAACTTCTTTAAAATAAACTTAAAACTACATGGGATTAAAACGTTAATCTGTTCAACTTAAATTTGTTTTTTGTAATTTTTTTTTATTTACAATCTATTGAAAAAAAAGGAGTATATATGAATAAAAAATTCAAAATATATATCAAAAGATTCTAGACAATTTCACCATGGTTACGTTAAAGTTCCCCAATTTATTTAAGAACTCCCTTGTTACAAAAATTAAAGTTCCCTTTAGAACTTCTTTGACTTAAAATATAATTATTTTTAACTCATTAAAAATATAAATTTTCCCAAACGAAATTTATATCTTCTAACAGTTTACACAAAACTGATAGGCTTGCTAGATTTATTTTTATTATGACTTTTAATTTGCAATCTATCTGGAAAATGAGTAATTTTAGATACATCAATTAAAGTTCCCTCTAGAACTTCTTTAGTCCATAAAACTATGCTTAAATTTTTAAACTATTTAATCGTCAAAATTTAATTTGAACTCATTAAAAATACAAATTTTCCTAAATGCAGTTTATATCTAAACGTTTTGACTAAAATTATGGGCTTGCTACATTTGTTACTATATTTTTTAACTTACAGATAGATCTGAAAAATGAGTAAATTTAAAAGACAGAAAATTAAAAATATTTTTTAAACGACGTTAAAGTTCTCCATATTATTTTAGAACTCCATTGTCACTTAAATTTTTTAGAGTTTATTTTGCCTAAATAAAACTATGCTTAAATTATTCAACTATTGTTGGAAAATTATTTTGTGAACTGTTTTTTTCCTACGGACAGAAACAAAAACAACCTATGCCTAACTCAAAACAATACTATAAAACCAGTTATTACGTTAAAGTTCTTCATTTCATTTAAGAACTTCATTGTAAACAACATTTGCAGATTTACCAAGAGGTGCTAAAATGATAAGGTTGCTAGCTGAGCTTACTCTAGAACAGGCTACATAAAACTGTCCATGAGTAAAGCAATCTTCTGTAAGATCTAACCCAGCTAGCTTTAAAGTCTGACCTTGCGATTTGTTAATTGTAATTGCGAAGCAGACTTTTAAGGGAAATTGAAGTCTCTTAAACTGAAAAGGAAGATCTGATGGTATAAGCGGGATCCTTGGTAAAAATACCGATTCTCCTTTGGCACATCCAGTCACCACGGTAGCCTCAATGACATTTTTATGAAGAGCTTTCACTTGCAGTCGAGTACCATTGCATAATTTTGGTGGATTTAGATTCCGCAATAACATTATAGGTGCACCGACTTTAAGAGTTAGAATATGCGGGGGAGCTCCTGCTGGGTTCAACGTATTAAGAAACTCGACGGGGTAGTGAACTGCGTCATCGATATCTGTAACAGAATCGATAGACCTATATTGAATTCGATCGCCATCAAGTGATTTAAGTAGCAAGTCATTAATATAGGCGGCTCTTTCATTTTTTGCAGTTAAAATTGCTCGTTCCGATAACCAATTTGGCGGTTTTGCCAATATGCTGGAAACATTCGGGTACACAATTGTGATAAGCTCTTCAAGAGTCGTTACGACACTACCTAAACATGATGGGATATCAATTTTTCCTTCAACTGTGGGATATGTACCATCTCCTATTTTAAGTAATACTTCTGCAAAAATACCAGTTGAAGCATTACTATTCAAGTGAACACGCATATTTGTCCTTAATGCAAGTTTTTGAATTTGAGGCCACAAAAATGAGGATTTTAGGCATGACTTTATTTCATCAGCTCTTGTTCCCCTAGGTATTACAGGAAGTCTTTGACGAAAGTCTCCAGCTAAAAGAACGGTTATGCCTCCCATAAGGAAGTCATTATCTCGCAAATCCTTTAGTGTTCTGTTCAGAGCTTCAAAGCCACCTTTATGAGCCATGGTGCACTCATCCCAAACAATAAGGCTGCAATCTTTGAGTACCTTGGCAAAATTAGATTGCTTTGAAATAGAACATTGAGGTAACTCTGCATTTATTAAATTAAATGGAAGTTTGAATGCAGAGTGTGCTGTTCGACCCCCATTAAGCAATGTGGCAGCTATACCTGAGGAAGCTACAGCCAATGCTATTTTCTGACTTTGTCTTACTTTAGCTAACAACAAATTTAGTAAAAATGTTTTACCTGTACCACCAGGGGCGTCCAAAAAAATATTTTTCCTCTATCTGTTTGAACGCTTTTCAAAATAATATCGTATACGCTTTTCTGTTCGTTATTCAGGAGAGGCTCGTTATCTATAACAATTTCATTTAAAATGTTATTATCATAACTAATTTCCCGAAGATAATCTCTATTCTGCAGGATTTCTATGGATCTACATGGGTTAGGCAGCCCGTATGCCGTCAAACATTGTCCTCCTAAGGACAACACCATGTCTTCAAGATATATCAGACAGTTATTTAAAATTTTTTCATAACTGCATCTACATTAGGACCAGCTATGAGTTTCATTTCATTAATAATGTCTTCTGAAAGGCTTTCTTTATATTTGTTCCACAAACTTAAGGCATCGGATACTTGACAAAATACCAAAATGGTTGCAAAAAGTTCTCGCAATTTAAACGGAACTTGACACAGAACAGCTTCCGCCATTGTAGAGTCCCAATGACTATCGTTTTCAAGTAAGCCCAAAGCTTTGCAAGCTAATTGAAACGATTCATAAATAGTTCCATTGACAGTTTTTAGATACGAATATGAGGTTGGCCCTCGTACCTCATGGAGTAAAATTCTCAAGTAATAACATTCACTGTTATTGGGGTGTACTGTATACACCCTTCCCAAAGCTTGATCTTTTTTAACTGCACGAAAGTGAACTACTTCACTTCCCCGTTTCCTTCTTTCAAACTTATTCTTATTCCACGTGTAATAAGAAGGAACTTCCACATACAACAGTGTTTTCGCAAATTCGTCTTTTGTGCAAAGTTCAAAAAATGCTAGAAGGGTTGTGTGGGTTGTGTTACTAAGCTTTTCCCGAATTTTATTTGAATTGGTTGGGTTGAAGTAAATGCGCTGCCCATTTTCTAAGTGTACAGCCAAGTGCGTAACAGTCGGAAACCTTTCATGTATGGGAAATGCGAGAATTCTCCATACTGCTTCTGAACTGCTAATATATCTACCACTTTCATACATTTTAACCTCATCTTTCTGATTTTCAAGCGTAAAAGATGCTTGATCACTACCCTTATTTACATATTTGCATATGTATTTTATTGACTTAACAGAACTGCAGTACTCAATATTTATATGGGCCTCAAATGTGCGTAAGAGAACACTATTATAGGGCACAACCCAACGGTTATCTAGAATTTTTCCATTAATTTCAACAGTAAAGCCACCATCTTGTGGAGCTCTTCGCCGGTATTGAGGATAACCGTCATTTCCTGTGATAGTTTCACTAAGCAACTGTCGAAGAAATCTTTTTGTACATTTGCCTTCTCTCATACAGGGTGATTTAAGGTTCATTGTACCCATGGCCCATGAACCACGTTAGCCTTGACTATTTCAAACAATAGTTGATCGTTTTGATGATCTGGAATTTCTGCACAGATAATACCATCAATTTGATCGGGCATAATATGTTTTTCTAACCATAGCAAAATGTGAATATGTGGTAGACCACGCTTTTGCCACTCCACAGAGTACATAAAACACTGAACTTTACCAAACAAATTGCCTTTTGTTAACAAAGACATTAAAGCTTTTACTTTTAAGTGAAAGACTCTAGCAATAATGTCATGGCGATCATGCGTTTTTTGCCCTGGCATCAAAACATCTGCAATATCTTTCCATTTAGGGTTGCAAGTAAATGTAATGAAAAGATCAGGACGCCCGTGGTGTCGAACATACGTCATTGCGTCCTGAGTTTTCTCATGCATGTATCTTGCCGACCCAGTAAAGGTAGATGGAAGAACTACTAACTGACCAAGCTGAAAAGCATCCACATCTTGCCTGCCAATAGCATCTTGAAGGTGTATATAACTATCTGCCCTGAGTTGTGCTTGGTTGTTTCGTATGAAATTCAGTCTTTCAGTTTCAATTTTTGCATACATGTCAACTAAAAACTGACTGAATAGAGATCGGCAATAAAGTAAATGATTGGCCTGAGATTTCCGAATCATTATTCTGTATGTGTAAAAACTAATTGCTGAAACAGTTTTTTTCAGAGGCAATTTTGTGAGGGGGTCACGTTGAGATATGTCAACGGAATATCCATCCTCTCCACGACAAAAAAGAAGTGGATATTGCAATGCATCATAGGAACGGTGAACTTCACTAATGCGTTGCAATTTATTATTATGGCTTTCCACAATAATATCTCGCTTCTCAAACTGCTGACCAACTATTAGAAGAGCTACTTCACTTACGGTGGGGGATTCATACGTCCTTTATGCAAATCAGTTATTTTTTTATTGGCTTGAATAACCATTTTAAAATCAGTACACTTGCTGGGAATTTTATCAAATGCACTTTTAAAATCTTTAACGTAAGAGTTAAAATTGTGCAACATTGATTGAAGTGATTTCACTAAACCTAATCTCATATCTGCTATGTTTTTGCATCTAAGTTGCGCTTCCCTGTCATCCTCACCAACAAAATAAATTTGTAAAAATTGGGGATCTTGTTCAAGGCCTGGCAAAATACTACCAACTAAATGATACACTTGACCTTGCACCTTAAATGTAGGCATAAAGCCGGTGTCTCGAATTCTGTTGCATCCAAATGATGTCATTTGAAAACAGCTATTATATTTTCTTATGCGGTCTATAAAATGAGTGTACTCAGGGTGATCACCCTTTAATAAGCTGTTAAGAGGTTCTGGTAAAAGCTCGAAAGAAGGAAGTTGAACTTTACCAGATTTGCAGCACAGTCCCTGCGATTCATTTTTCCATTTTAGCGCATCACAAAACTTACATTTATAGCTCATGGAACCAAGTACAACAGTTTTGTCTGCGTTATATGCTATTTGGGAATCGTACGTAAGGCCAGACAAAGCTTTTACTTTCCATAGGCGCAATCGTCTTTCCGATCGTGCGTTAGGATGGCTCTGTTCGTGACGATTAACAGCTTTTCGGTGGACATCAGGGTTAAGAGTCTGATATAATCTGACCGCAGCTTGGTGCACCTCAGGATTCTCAGCCTGATATTTTAAAGCTGAAGCTCGGTGCACCTCAGGATTCTCAGCCTGATATTTTAAAGCTGATGCTCGGTGCACCTCCGGATTTTCTGCCTGGTATTGTGAAGCAGCAACTCGGTGCACCTCAGGATTCTCAGCCTGATATTTTAAAGCTGAAGCTCGGTGCACCTCCGGATTTTCTGCCTGGTATTGTGAAGCAGCAACTCGGTGCACCTCAGGATTCTCAGCCTGATATTTTAAAGCTGAAGCTCGGTGCACCTCCGGATTTTCTGCCTGGTATTGTGAAGCAGCAACTCGGTGCACCTCAGGATTCTCAGCCTGATATTTTAAAGCTGAAGCTCGGTGCACCGCAGGATTTTCAGTCTGATATTTCGCTGCTGCAGCTCGATGCGCTTCAGGATTTTTAACTTGGTAAATTTTTGCTTCTACTCGGTGCACCTCAGGATTCTCAGCCTGGTATTTTGAAGCAGCAACTCGGTGCACCTCAGGATTCTCAGCCTGATATTTTAAAGCTGAAACTCGGTGCACCTGAGGATGCTCAGCCTGATATTTTTTAACTGCAGCTCGATGCACTTCAGGCTGAGAAGCCTGATATTGTTTTATAATATGCTCAACGCGATATTTTTTGGCTGCCACATTAAGCTGCTTTTTCCTAATTCTATCAGAAAATCGAGTTCTTTTACTCACAGCTTTCTCTCTAACATTTGCGTTCGAATTATTTTCAGAACCAGAATCTATATTGGACAAAGTATAAGACGGAATATACACATCAAAATGGCCATTTGAAAGGTCCCCCGTAAAACGCAATCTTTCGACTGGGTTTGCTTCTGAGCCACATTTCATTAAAAATTGTTGGTTATGATACACTTCAAAAAGCAGACCATACATTTGCCCAGCTGCATATAATTCACACGTGCTACCATATGTATGGGGCTGTAACATATTTTTCAAAAAGTGTGAAACACCCCTCAAATGAATTTGAACAAAGATCTTTGAAAATAAGTGTGAGGCCGTTCGGATGGTAAACAAAAAAGTTACATACAAACGTTTTTCGCGATTTTTCCACACTTGCGGGTGGAATTTCTCGAAACCCCGTCTTAACGTGCACCTACATCACATAAGGTAGCTACAGTTACGGTTTGGGCTGTGCGTTGATCACCAATCAGTCAGTCAGTCAGTCAGTCAGGACAAACAGTTTTTCCTTTTTCAACAAAAGACCACCAAACTTTCTAGTTTTGTGAAAATAATTTTTTTTTTTAAAGACTTGATATTAGCTTCTGCTGCAAATTCAAAAATATTTTATCGCACTGAATTTCTCATGCGACAACAAATTACATTCACAATGCTAAGTTTTCTAAGGTTCAACGTGGAAAGCGGAGCTATGTTATAAAAACAACTTTTAAGCCGATTGGATGGTAAAAAACCTTCATACAACCGTTTGCCGCAAATTGACGTAGGACTTTCCAAACTAAACACCTATTCATTAAATTCTCATGTAGAGCTCTAAAAATAAAGTTTGACGCAAATCGGACACAACTTAAAACTTCGCCCAAAAAATCTTTAAATCGCATTCCCCCCGAAGAAGTTTGAATTCTGCGAAAAGTGTGAAACACGTCTCAAATGATTTTTCTTATAGATCTCTGGAAATGAATTTGAGCGCGAAACTTCACCCACCAAATCTTTGACCTCCATTTGCACCAAGGAGGGATGGATTTTTCAAAAAGTGTGAAACACCCCTCAAATGAATTTGAACAAAGATCTTTGAAAATAAGTGTGGGGCCGATCGGATGGTAAACATAAAAGTTTCATACAACCGTTTTCCGCCAATTTACCACTGTTGCGGGTGGAATTTTCGCAAATCGCTGAAATACGTATTTATTAAGTTCTTATTAAGAGCTTTGAAAATAAGTTTGAAGCAAATCGGACACAACTTAAAACTTCGCCCAAAAAATCTTTAAATCGCATTCCCCCCGAAGAAGTTTGAATTCTGCGAAAAGTGTGAAACACGTCTCAAATGATTTTTCTTATAGATCTCTGGAAATGAATTTGAGCGCGAAACTTCACCCACCAAATCTTTGACCTCCATTTGCACCAAGGAGGGATGGATTTTTCAAAAAGTGTGAAACACCCCTCAAATGAATTTGAACAAAGATCTTTGAAAATAAGTTTGAGGCCGATCGGATGGTAAACATAAAAGTTACATACAAACGTTTTTCGCGATTTTTCCACACTTGCGGGTGGAATTTCCCGAAACCCCGTCTTAACGTGCACCTACATCACATAAGGAAACTACAGTGAAAATTTCAGCTTCCTAGCTCTTACGGTTTGGGCTGTGCGTTGATCACCAATCAGTCAGTCAGTCAGTCAGTCAGGACAAACAGTTTTATATATAGAGATATTTTTCTTTATATATATATATATATATATATCCCCCCCCCCCCCCCCCATTTACCGGCTGCACTCAATACTCCATCTCAAAACAAACTTACTAATGTAACTCGAAGTTTCACGACCATAACTATATTTTAGAACTAATTATCTGATGTTACCCGGAGTTTCGCTGTCAAAACGTTCTTTACGATCTAAAAAGTTGCCAAATATTTCTGATAAGATTGATTATTTCGCCTTCTCACATTTAGCTCACTCCAAACACAATTGTGCTGGGGCTACCCAGAGGACACTTGGTCTGTTTTAAGAGACCGGAAGTATGTGAGTTGCTAGAATCGCTCGAAAATAAAATAATTTTACTTCAATACTCGAGACGATTCCATCCTCCATCCCCCCACATATAATTAATTTATCTTAATGGGCATAAAAGTTCCCTTTACTTTTTTAGAACTTCTATATTAGAAAAAAGATTATTCTAAAACTATTCTAAAGACAATCTGTCCCTTCTTTAAAAACTTCTTTAAAATAAACTTAAAACTACATGGGATTAAAACGTTAATCTGTTCAACTTAAATTTGTTTTTTGTAATTTTTTTTTATTTACAATCTATTGAAAAAAAAGGAGTATATATGAATAAAAAATTCAAAATATATATCAAAAGATTCTAGACAATTTCATCATGGTTACGTTAAAGTTCCCCAATTTATTTAAGAACTCCCTTGTTACAAAAATTAAAGTTCCCTTTAGAACTTCTTTGACTTAAAATATAATTATTTTTAACTCATTAAAAATATAAATTTTCCCAAACGAAATTTATATCTTCTAACAGTTTACACAAAACTGATAGGCTTGCTAGATTTATTTTTATTATGACTTTTAATTTGCAATCTATCTGGAAAATGAGTAATTTTAGATACATCAATTAAAGTTCCCTCTAGAACTTCTTTAGTCCATAAAACTATGCTTAAATTTTTAAACTATTTAATCGTCAAAATTTAATTTGAACTCATTAAAAATACAAATTTTCCTAAATGCAGTTTATATCTAAACGTTTTGACTAAAATTATGGGCTTGCTACATTTGTTACTATATTTTTTAACTTACAGATAGATCTGAAAAATGAGTAAATTTAAAAGACAGAAAATTAAAAATATTTTTTAAACGACGTTAAAGTTCTCCATATTATTTTAGAACTCCATTGTCACTTAAATTTTTTAGAGTTTATTTTGCCTAAATAAAACTATGCTTAAATTATTCAACTATTGTTGGAAAATTATTTTGTGAACTGTTTTTTTCCTACGGACAGAAACAAAAACAACCTATGCCTAACTCAAAACAATACTATAAAACCAGTTATTACGTTAAAGTTCTTCATTTCATTTAAGAACTTCATTGTAAACAACATTTGCAGATTTACCAAGAGGTGCTAAAATGATAAGGTTGCTAGCTGAGCTTACTCTAGAACAGGCTACATAAAACTGTCCATGAGTAAAGCAATCTTCTGTAAGATCTAACCCAGCTAGCTTTAAAGTCTGACCTTGCGATTTGTTAATTGTAATTGCGAAGCAGACTTTTAAGGGAAATTGAAGTCTCTTAAACTGAAAAGGAAGATCTGATGGTATAAGCGGGATCCTTGGTAAAAATACCGATTCTCCTTTGGCACATCCAGTCACCACGGTAGCCTCAATGACATTTTTATGAAGAGCTTTCACTTGCAGTCGAGTACCATTGCATAATTTTGGTGGATTTAGATTCCGCAATAACATTATAGGTGCACCGACTTTAAGAGTTAGAATATGCGGGGGAGCTCCTGCTGGGTTCAACGTATTAAGAAACTCGACGGGGTAGTGAACTGCGTCATCGATATCTGTAACAGAATCGATAGACCTATATTGAATTCGATCGCCATCAAGTGATTTAAGTAGCAAGTCATTAATATAGGCGGCTCTTTCATTTTTTGCAGTTAAAATTGCTCGTTCCGATAACCAATTTGGCGGTTTTGCCAATATGCTGGAAACATTCGCGTACACAATTGTGATAAGCTCTTTAAGAGTCGTTACGACACTACCTAAACATGATGGGATATCAATTTTTCCTTCAACTGTGGGATATGTACCATCTCCTATTTTAAGTAATACTTCTGCAAAAATACCAGTTGAAGCATTACTATTCAAGTGAACACGCATATTTGTCCTTAATGCAAGTTTTTGAATTTGAGGCCACAAAAATGAGGATTTTAGGCATGACTTTATTTCATCAGCTCTTGTTCCCCTAGGTATTACAGGAAGTCTTTGACGAAAGTCTCCAGCTAAAAGAACGGTTATGCCTCCCACAAGGAAGTCATTATCTCGCAAATCCTTTAGTGTTGCTGTTCAGACCTCCCACCTTATGAGCATGGTAAAAAAATTTAATATTTAAAAATGTGGCTAGCTTTAATACCTGAGGAATTGCTTTATAGACCAAATGCTATTCTTTTTCTGACTCTTTGTCAAATTAAAAACTTATTTTAGCTAACAAACTAAATTTAGTAAAAATGTTTTACCTGTACCACCAGGGGCGTCCAAAAAAATATTTTTCCTCTATCTGTTTGAACGCTTTTCAAAATAATATCGTATACGCTTTTCTGTTCGTTATTCAGGAGAGGCTCGTTATCTATAACAATTTCATTTAAAATGTTATTATCATAACTAATTTCCCGAAGATAATCTCTATTCTGCAGGATTTCTATGGATCTACATGGGTTAGGCAGCCCGTATGCCGTCAAACATTGTCCTCCTAAGGACAACACCATGTCTTCAAGATATATCAGACAGTTATTTAAAATTTTTTCATAACTGCATCTACATTAGGACCAGCTATGAGTTTCATTTCATTAATAATGTCTTCTGAAAGGCTTTCTTTATATTTGTTCCACAAACTTAAGGCATCGGATACTTGACAAAATAACAAAATGGTTGCAAAAAAGTTCGCGCAATTTAAACGGAACTTGACACAGAACAGCTTCCGCCATTGTAGAGTCCCAATGACTATCGTTTTCAAAGTAAGCCCAAAGCTTTGCAAGCTAATTGAAGCGATTCATAAATAGTTCCATT